>CAOJBK010455026.1:0-11120 GCA_948294925.1 Codiaeum variegatum | reverse complement strand
GGTTCGGTTCGGTTTTTTTAAAATATTAGAATTTCGGTTTTCGGTTCTGTGCGAACCGACCGAAAGCTCACCCCTCATATGTAATGTTTATGATACATAAGATTATAAAATGTTAGGTGGAATATTGAAGATGGTGGAAAGAATTGGCCCGGTAAGCATTTTCCAATATATAAATTTGAGAGATCACAAACAAACACTATCTTGCTTAATTGCAGTCGAGCATACGCAAATTCTCCTTTAGTAACAAGACCTAAGAATTACTAGATGGTTAAAATATGAACTTGGAAAAGGACATACCTTGCAGTGCCAAGAACAACATGTTCTTTACTATTTCAATTGAAGAATCTTCGACTAATGTCAGCAAATGCTTCCCTATTGCTTTATCAACAGAAAGACCTGTCAACTCAGCAATTTTTGTGTTCCACCCATTAACAAGCCCATCGACATCAACTGCCAAAATAGGCACTAAGGCTGTTTCTATTAAGCGGACCATCTCACTAGTTACCGCTTCTAGTTCTTGCATCCCTTCGATTTTAAGATCACTAAGCCTTGAATGAATTGTTTTGGCACCTAGTTCTGTAGATTCTGCATCTCTGAAAGCATTTCTCAGAATAAGCTGCAGCGAATGAATTGCGTCCATTTCATAGTCCTTCCAAGGCAAACTCCTTGTCTTGACAACTTCAAGGAAGGCCTTGAAGGACGATCTTGGATGCATTTTCCTACCATCATCTTTTTCCCCAGGTTCGTGTTTTGCTCCACCCCATCGAACTTCTGAAGCAGTCTGTGACCGAAACCAAAAGAGCATATCTTTGGAGGTTATTCTAACAGCTGCCATTCCACAAATTGCCTCGTCAAGATGAAGAGCTGCTGGGTAACCGGCATCATACAAGCTATCGGTACTCAACCCTGTGGAATCCATATGGTACTCTGAGAGCCATATGGCTATATCTTGGATTTGAAAATCACTTGGAGTCACTCCCAACTTCCATATATTGTTCTTGTACAATAGTGCAGCCCCGTCACACTTCACAAGATCGGCTATGTTCGGACTTTGTGAAACTATACCCAAGGGTGCATCCCGGAGTAACATATCACATAACAGTGTTTGAGTACGCAGGATGTTCTTTTCAACAATCTGATTTTCTAATTCCAACTCCTTGTTAACATGGATAGCAAACACTTGTGCTAGAAATTCACAGGCATACCTTAGCGGGAATGGAACAAACCTCGGAGTTGTATTATGACAAACTACTAAACCCCAAAGTCTCTTTCTTTTCTGTGGTTGCACAGAAGTAGAACCAATGTCATCCTCATCCCCCTCATTAACAACAACTGCCATTACCAGAGAAGCGATGGAGTCCATGTTCTCCATATATTGCACATGGCAACTGTGTGGAGCCCTTAGCGTCGAACCGCACAAGGTAAGATCAACCGGAAGCTTCTCATCTTGAAGCACCTTAACATTCTTTGCACGACAATCAACAATCATTCGAACCTTATTCTTCATAAACAGAAAGCGTGCAGCTTGAGGGACATCTGTGGCTGGATAATGCAGACCAAGATATGGCTCCAAACCTGGCTTTGTAATCTCAGCGATAACTTCCCCATGATCATCATCATGAAATTTATATGTCATTACCCTATCATAGCCAGTAAGCTCAAACACCTCCTGAACCATTGTATCACAAAGCCTTTCCATGCTGCCACTAGGCAACGACTGCAATCTCGCTATTGCTTTAGCCGCAAGCTTGTATGACTGCAAAGCCCCAGCAGCAGTCATGGGGACCTCATAAGGCTTCACTGGTTCAAAATCAATTATGAAGCTACCAGTAACTTGATGGACAATAGCATAAAAGGGCTTCCCAGAAGTCTTGCAATGCACTAAGATTGGATTCAAAAGAGTAACATCACCAAATCCCAGAGCTTTTTGTAAGGCAGAGGCACTAGGTGCAGTGAAGATAGTCTTTATGTCGGTTCCAATCCCTAGAACGGGATAATCCCCAACACTTGGGACTGCATGACTAACCATGGTCAACAATTCTGGGGCATTCTCACTGTATGCAATAACCTTGAAAGTTTTCTCATCTAAGGCTAGCAAACAGCCAAAAGGCTGGATTAGCTTGCCTTTCTGTATGTGATGAAGGTAAGCTGTGGTCACTTTGTCCGACTTTGGTGGTTGATCAACACCAACCGAACTAGTGACCCGCACTGAGTTTGAGTAGTCAAATGAACAGCCTGACTCATCAAAATCAGTATGAAGCTTTGCATCTACAGTGGTCTGAGCAATAATCCTAGCACTATGTCTTGATCTCGTCGAGTTGCTGGATGATGAGTGGCTTGGTCTTGAGGTAGACATGTTTGCCCGCCTGGGGTAAGAAAGAAATAGAAAATCAAAATTACGATCTCAAACACCAAACAAGATTCCCCCTTCAAACCCATATTAGTATTGCTACAATGGCCTAATTCACTTCAAATAATAACATTGTCAGGCTAGACCAAGATTATCATTTCTTCAAAGCAATAAAGAGAATTTGAGAAATGCTTGCAAAACCTCACTTATTGATGTTCAAACGCAACAGTTTCTTAAAGAATCAATCAAATTTACACAGGATATTGAAATATAAGAATCTATCAGTAACTGTTTGTCATATTCTTAAACAATAATGAAACAAAGATGCTATTGATCTTTGAATATACCAAGCATGATTCAATTAAAAAAAAAAAGGAATTTAGTGAACAGAACCGACAAAGGCACATTTTTTTCAAAGCTGAACTATTACCTAGTTATACCAAAGACTTGCATATATCAATTTGGGATAAATTAGAAGCTCAGGCAATAGAAAACCTAATAAAGATTGAAACTTTAGCAATTGAAAATGAGCATAAGGACCACTAATTTCTACTACAACAAAAGCCTCTAATCCCTTGTTCATAAGCTATGAAACCAAAGACTTGCATACATCAATTTGGGATAAATTAGAAGCTCAGGCAATAGAACACCAACAAAGATTGAAACTTTAGCAAGTGAAGAATGAGCATAGGAAACACTAATTTCTACAACAAAAGCCTCTAATCCCTAGTTCATAGGCTATGAAAAGATAACTACTAGTACTTAATCAAAACAAGAAAAACAAAGAGTTTCAAACCTTGCTGAGCTAAAAAGAGACAAAACCCAGTAATCTCAGATCCAACCTAGTCCAATTGAAGAGCTTAACTGCTTCAAGAAGGTGATAGATGAGGAGAAGAGAAGCAGATTATGAACCAAATAGCCTTTGTAAATGAGAATCCCAAGCAAACCCATCTCTTATTAATCAATAAAATAAACAACATGAGTCCATCAGTGGGACCAAGTCAAAAAAAATTGCTCAGATCACTGCTTTGATATGTCTGTAACTGTTCTCTCTCCAACACCCTCCAATCCCAGAACAGAACAAGGACCACTCTTGAATATAATAATAAAAAAATCATAACTTTTATTTTAAAAAAATTCACACAGATTTCCCTTGTGAGTAGGTTTTCATAAAAATCTTATTTTAAAAATAAATTTTTTTATTCTTCATTTTCTAAAGATGGATAATAATCAGAGTCCCATCACTATAAATAGTAGAAATCAATCAATTGGGTAATTAGGGTTTTAAATTTTAGGCAAAAAAAAAAAATTGGGGTTTTTAATTTTTGCTACTGAAACTACTTTCAATTGATCAAAATCAGTAGTCCCCAATAAAAAACAAAGAAAAGGGGCAAAAAGATACAAACTTTACAAGGTTCAACTAATTAAAGGTGGGATCTTTCAACAGTGACCACAAGAAATTAATAAACAAATATCAATAATGGATAAGAAAGGAGCTAGCTTTAGATGAAGGTAACTGTAGAAATAAAAAGATGAACAAGAAGATAAAAGACCATGAGTTTTCACAAGTGATACTAAATAATGGAAATCCATATCTTCAGTTCATCAATGCCCATGAGGCTAAGTCTCTGTCTCTCTCTCTTTCTCTTATTATTAGTTGGTGATTTCCTCAAATTCCTAATTTATAAAGAAACAAACAAGATGATGAGTAATGGAAGTCACGTGTGGACAACTGTTTTATTTGACATATACCCACCAGATTGTTGATTGGGTTCAATTCATCTGAGTTGGTTTTGGGTTAGTTCTTGTGACGGTGGTGATGGTGATTGGCGGTGGTGGGGTGGTGGTTTAAGGGGGAAATGAGTCGTTCTACATAGAGCTCATTTGATAAAAATGCTAAAACTCATTTCTGATTAAAGATTTTTTTTTTTTGCTTTGACTAAAGATTAAGTTTCTGTAGTATAATTTAAGTACATTTTGTTATAGTGACATAAATTAGGGTATGAGCTAATTAATTTGCATGTTATCCAAAATCAAATTCAAAAATTAATCGAAATACTACTCCTTCATTTTCGAATAAGTGTTTCTTATTTTTCTTTTTTTTTTTTGTTTTTTTGTGTCCAAACCGATTTAGATAAAAGGGTTCATCGATCAAAATCATGGTCGGCTTAGCATCGTAAGCCCAGGATCTCTACAAGTCTAGCCCTTCATTACGAATTGAGTAAGAGCCAAGCAAGCCCAACAACCTTAACAGGCCTCACACTCTAGCTAGTTCACCCCAAGCATAATAAGTCATATTCTCCATAAGTTAGAGATTGAGTTTGGGTCCATGCTTCAATTTGAGGAGTCCATCTCATTCAAGTCTAAGGTCCATATTGCCCTCATTCCAGGTAATTATAGGCTATTATATATGAAACCTAAACTATTAGCCCTAAGCCTAGAGTTTTATATTGGTACAGGGCATGTTTCCACCTCCTTAAAAAACAATATAAAGAGTACGAAATTCTAGAAATGGCACAATCACTCTCTTGTCAACAACAAACTTATTTTTTGCTTGGGTGAAAACCTCAAGTAGATTCAAGTTTTTAGATTGCAACTGTTCCACTAAAGTGACGATGATTGCTTATATCTCCACCAATTGAAGATATTTGATGGTCATGGCCTACATACCATCATCCTCTTCTGTTTTTTTAGTATCCGGTAACGGCTCAACCTATATCCGTGGAGAAAAGATAGACTCAGAGCTCCGAATGAAGTGATTGATAGCGACGTCATCACCGCATTCAGAGACACTTATCCAGTTCTTAGGTTAAATCTTGTATTTAGTTTTTATTTCCGTTCTTTGTCTTTATTTACGTCATTGTACTGGAAAAAATACTAAAAATATTATATTGTTTGAGTTTATTCCATGGGAATTAATACAAATATTGTTTTGATTTCCATATCCTTATTTTGAGCATTATCCAGTCTAAACTAATAAACAAACTCATAACCTTGATTTTATCAGACTAAGAACTACTAGACCGATACCCTACGAGTTCGAGTGTTATTAACAACTCGAGACACCAAATTCGCGCAAACAATTTGTTTCGAAAATACTTTCATTTGATTTGATTTTATTTTATTTTTTATAATTTTTCACTTATATATTTTAAGAATAATTAACAGTTAAATTTGATAATAGTATATATGATGACTACTTATTTCATAAAAGAATGAGTAATAGTTTAAAAGACTCAAATTTAAGACATTTCAGTTTATAAAAATATTAATGAGATCACATTTTGAACTCATTTATAAATTTATTTGAGTTCAAGTTTAAATTGACTTCTTAAACTTAAATTTAATTTTATTTGTTGATTCAAATAAATTTAAATTTCAACAATTCAAAACTATGTTTAAAATTAAATATGAACTTTTATTAATGTGGGTACTTTAAATTTTATGTGAACTATATTTGATTACATCTCTAATATTAAAATAATAAAAAGTAAATACTTTATTTCTAAATACATGTCGTTTTCTTTTTTTATATATATTTCATTTTAATTTTAAATATTTTTTAAAATATACTAATAGAAATTATAAAACATATATTATTAGATTTGTATTTAAAAAAAGTTTAATAATATTTTCAAAAAAACAAGTTTAATAAAATTATTGCTTTTTATATAAAATTTTCCAAAATATTTTAAGATATTTAAAGTCAAATTTGACCTATAATTGGAAAGAAAGAGAAAGTATTTACAAATTTCAAAATCATAATTATCATGTTATTCCTCAAAATTCATAAAATTAAAATCCAATACATTATTCATTAGTCCATTCATTCACAAAAAAAAAAAGTAACCCAATTATGTTGAACATCAATTTGATCTCCAATCAAATTTAAAAATAAGAATTGGACCAAACTCAAACTAAATTTCCAACCTAAAATATTTTTTAAATCAAAGTAAATCTATTAAACATGGTGGTGTAAGATCATGTACCTACTTTCCTTATTTCTTATTAGTTTTTTCTTTTTGTCTTCTCATCCATTGGATTTTAGCATGTAAAGTTGAAAACTTTACCAAAATGGTGAAGTGAGGAAGCCACATGGGCTCTTCATTTTGGGATCCAACAAAATGTGATAGAGCCATTTCAAGCCATCATGGATTGGGGGACCCTATGCTTTACCATTTTACATTTGTTTGGTTTCTAGAACTTGCTTGTTTTGAGACATGTTGTTTATATAGATTATAGTTTCTAATCTTGAAGTTTTGAAGTTTGGTAATGGAGAATACTTTGTGCTTTGCATTTGCTCTTTCTTCTAATTTCATTTGAATAGCTCATAGTTGGGATTAGTTTTTCTTGATCACCAAGAAGGCAAGATTGATTTATCCAATTCAATATATATACTACATATTAAAGCAGAAGCTACTAAAAAATATTTTTTCCGCTTAGTTTTCTTTGAAAAAAATTTCCTCTTAACTAATTTTAATTGTTATTTTATTTTAATATTTTTAAAACTATTTTTAAAGAAAAGAAAGATAATAGTAAAAATCTATTTGTAATAATAAAAATAATAATTAATTCTAATTATCTCTACAATTAATTTTATTTCATAATATGATAATATTTGATAATAAAAATTGATTATAAATATGGTAAAATAAATAATTTTCTAAAATATGAATTCCAATTTTAAAATTATATTTAAAGAAAAAAAAAGAAATATAATAATAAAAATCTATGTTTAAATGAATAAATATGATAATAATTAAAAATGAAATTTGATTTACAAAAATATTAAAATGAATAATCCTCTAAATCTTATAGCACCTAATATATATAAATTCTAATTTTAAAATTATATTTAAAGAAAAAAAAGATAATAATAAAAATCTATCTATAAAAGTGCATGAATAAATATGATATATTTAATAATAAAAATTTATTAATAAATATAATAAAAAATGATTCTCTGTATTTTATGACACCTCGTATAAATTTCAAATTTACAACCATGTTTAAATGGAGAAAAAAAAATAAATGTAAGAATAGTATCAATAAATAATAATAAAAAAAAAATCATAATCTACAAGAAAAAATATGATAAATTATAAAAATATCCTTACCCATTTGAAATCTTTTTTCTAAAAATTATTTACTTTCATAATCAGCCATTAGAGTATTTAACAAAAACAAATTAATTGATTAAAAATTTGATACTGAATTAATAAAATTATTGTACATAATTATTTTGGACCTTACATATAAATTTCAATTTTAAAATTATATTTAAAAATATTTTTTTATAATATAAATAATTAAATAGATATTATATTACAATAAAAATAAAATGAAAAATCTCACGATATCGTAGAGTGTAACCTAATTAATTAAATAAAAAAAATGGATTAGTCTAATTTAACATCTTTTATTTAATAAATTAGAATACTAATTCATGTTCAAAACTATTTTTTTTTTCAAAAACTAAATTGATAATTTTTCAAAAACTAAATTTGAAAAAGTAATTAAAAAAAACTAATTAAAAAAATGTATAAAAAATAGCATTGTGATTTAATGTTTTTTTAATTTTGGATCTAATTTTTTTTATGACAATTTAAGATATATTTCATCATATTAATGAAATAATGTCTTTTCCTACTTTCTCATCGGCATTAACGTGGTGGATATGTGGCGGAAGAAAATTAATGTCACATCACACAAAATTAATATCATCTTGGACATAAAATTTATTTTACTAACATAATGAAATATATATCCTAAATTATAATAAAGAAAAAAAAAACTATAAATTTTAAAATACAAATACAATAAACTACAAAACCTTTTTTATACTTTGCCAAAAAAAAAAGGCAATTTACAACTTTGAACAGCAATACTAAAGACTTTTCGTTAAGACATAGATAAATCTCACTAATAACATTATTAGTTAATAAAAAGAAGATAGAGAATGCAATATAAAAAATTCTTTAGCACTCCTCAAACCAATGAGAAATGGCCAAGTGTTGGGTTAACACCCAACATCCCCCACTTCCCTATTGCATAATCAAATGATAGTGTAATAGAAAGAAGTGGGTTAATGGTATAAGTGCTTGCTCCGTTTTTCTTGAAAGATTGAAGGCAAATGCATTGGTTCTTGTTATTTTAATGGAAACTTGCATCAAGGTCAAATCTTGGAAGCAAAAAATGTCTTTTTCACCTTTGGTTTGTTTGTAAGGTTGAACCAGTTTTTAGGTTGGATATGTTGCTTGTAGCTAGCTACTACTACTTGGCATCAAGGAACCACTATTGGAATTTATCAAAAGCAAAGCATTTTCATTTGTTTTGCCATAAAAAGTTTTGATCTTTCTTGTTTTTGAATTGAATTGCATTTTATTGCTAGAAAAAAGTTTGTAAGTTCATATCGTAGAATACATGAGCCGGCATTTAGTATTAGTTCTATTTTTTCAGAAACAAAAGTAAGATTTTGAAATCCCAAATATAAATAATATAGACTGCTTTTGGTACGGGAGTTCCTGCTCGCGAATAAACATTCATAGGAATTAGTTTATTGACTCTTCAAAGTAGTAAACATACCTCCTGTAGGAGAGATGTAATTGATTGCATCAATCTTGGGGTGTGTTTGGCTGGAATGATTGGAATAGAATCCATTTCATTTTAATGTTTTATTTGACTATTTTTGTATGAAATTTGATTTTAGAGAAAATCAAACTCCTTCCTAAACACCTAGAATCTCATTTCTATCTCTCTCTTCAATATTCTCAATCCATACTTGCATGGTATGGATTTCCATTTTATTCCATTTCAAGTTATTGAACCAAACGCCCCCTTACACCACCTACAGAATTTAGTGAACCTAAAGGCACATAGGTCATATGTTATAAGAAACAACATTCTTGCCAAGGTTGTATGAAACTGAATATAGTTCATGACGGAATCATAAAAGGTTATGTAAAATGCAGCCCAAGAATATTGCAAGTAGGCAACAATCCCTGTGAACAAATTACAAATTGAAAGGGATAGTGAAGAATAGCACTAAAGCCTTAACCATGAAAACTAGGCAAGCCCTATTGAGGATCATCCTTAGAATGTATGCATTGAGAATTAGTCTTCTCAAATGTAGCATTCAAAAGCATAGCAAATAATACAATCTCCACATGTATCATTCAAGCTCAAATGTTGGTACTGCATTTTCAATGCTAAGGATGAATTTCTAGCGTAAATTTGCACTATAAATGTATTTGATTACATTAATATTACATTCCATTACGGCCGATCAAATGCACTTTAAGAGCATTATTCAATTTTCGAATGTAAATGAACCTCATGATCAAAGTTGCAAGACAAGCAAGGAAAGTAATTAAGACCATCAATTAGTCCACATGGAGGGAGTTTGTATTTCATTTA
Organism: Codiaeum variegatum; assembly: GCA_948294925.1. Classification (NCBI taxonomy): domain Eukaryota; kingdom Viridiplantae; phylum Streptophyta; class Magnoliopsida; order Malpighiales; family Euphorbiaceae; genus Codiaeum; species Codiaeum variegatum. Next base: position 1,354 of record CAOJBK010455026.1, on the reverse strand, counting down.
ACATATGCAAAATTCACGCTCAAACAACTTATACATCACTGATTATTCAGAATACTTTCCTGTCAAGAAAACAAGCAACATGTAACATGCATATAACTCGGTCACTACATTCTAAAAGTTAAACAACACAGTTCAAGGCAAAATTATATATAATTTGAAGAATTCAAAAGGGTATAACAAGATTTTCCACTCTAGTAGTGGATAATAGTACACTTGCATTTGTATTCTATCTCTTTGTATGCTTGACTAATCCAAAATACAATTGTACTTGAAATTTCCTCCAATGAACTGCGCGTGTATCGAACCGAAAGGAACATAATTCTCCAAGAAACAATGTGAAATATCTCAAGTTCATGAAAAAATGTAGCAAAAACCCATCAAAAATTGATTCTTTCCCATAAAAACTAAACAATTATGAGCATACTAGACAAGGTTGACTCCTCTACAGTGTGTTCAACAGCAAAGCTCATAAAGGCCAAATAGTATACCAATGAATGAATGAAAAAATACAGACAAACTCCAAAATTCAGCCCCAAAATCAAAGCTTTCTAATTTCATAAAAACTTAGAAACCCCATTTGATTCAATCTTAATTCCAGCATCTTGACTTTTTGAAGAATTTAAAAGAACAATACATCAAAAGCCCTAAACTTTCACCCATAATTACTGTTATTATGAGCAAAATCTAAGTGGGGATTACATTCTTTGGAGTAAAAGTCATTTCCCTCAATTAAATTACTTAACATTTCAAATGTAAATTTAGGGTCATTAGGATCACTTGTATAAGAATCAATAGGAGATTCCAAAGTAGAAGGCTCAACTCAACTCAACAAATCTTTAATCCCAAATTAATTAGGGTCGGCTATATGGATTCACTTTCTTCATTCGGGGCAATCGTAAACCATATTATTGGAAATTTTTAAAAACTCAAGATCATGTTAAATGACTCTACTCCAAGTTAACTTAGGTCTACCCCTCCATTTTTTACTGACATTTACTCTAAGGTGCTCTAATTTTCTAACTGGTGCATCTATGGGTCTATGCCGCACATGCCCGAACCATCTTAGTCTCATTTCTGTCAACTTGTCTTCTATAGGGGCAACTCCGATTTTATCCTTCATATACTCGTTACGGACTCTATCCATTCTAGTATGGCCTCACATCCATCTTAGCATCCTCATTTCTGTCACACTAAGTTTAGAGACTTGTTGTAATTTTATAGCCCAACACTCACTCTCATACATCATAGAGAATCTCACTACAATGCGATAAAATTTTCCTTTTAGTTTATGTGGAATCTTTTGATCACATAATATTCCAGAAGCCCTCCTCCATTTCATCTACCCCGCTTTAAT
>CAOJBK010453974.1:0-22054 GCA_948294925.1 Codiaeum variegatum | reverse complement strand
AGCAATCCGTCACTAATAAACCGTCTTCATCCGTCACTAAATTCTGTCACTAATTTTCTTTGCTGTCATTAATCCGTCACGAATTCATCACAATTTTGTGACGGAAATTTCCGTCACTATTTAACTGTTTTTTTGTAGTGACTTATTTATACTATACTTTCATTTTTTTAATATAAATTTCATTAATAATAAAAAAAAAACAAAATTCAGTGTTAAAAAATTATATAAAATTAATTATCTAATAAGAGCAAATTGATAATTAGATCAATTGGAAAAAATTTTAATTAATCAAAAAAATCCTCACAAAAAAATTAATTAAATAAAAAAATAAAACCAAAATTTACGTTCGGTACAAACTTACTTACGTTCATATAAATGTCTCTTTTCTTCACTATATTAGAAAACAATTATATTATAATGAAATCGTAAATTTTACAATTTATTATCACTCATCTCACAAAAAATAGTAGAAAAAACCTTCATCCCAAGCTAAAAAAGGTGTTTCAAGAAGTAATCATTAAATGTTTATCCACACCCCAAAAATGTTTCGTCCTCTCTACACAAAATAAGTTCGCTATTTATAGACACCTAAAATTTTGTAACAAATTTAGGATTTTCTATTTGAAATCTGATTAACTATAATTTTAGTGTATAAACTTTTCAGTTTTTGCTAATGTGATTTTTTTACTTTTTTTTTTTGTTCTGTTTATTATCTCAACTTTTAAAAGGTATGAATATGACATTTTTTTGTGGTTTGAATACTACATCAACTTTTTTCTAATGTTAATTGATATTATTATCCTTATTTTAATTATTAAAAACTAATTCAAAGAATAATTTAGTAGATAAATTATGGCGTTAATGGCACAATCTTTTTTTTTTTGTCGTGCAAAATAAACTCTTAATTTGGTGCAATGAAAATTTAACATGACATAATTTATTAATGGGATAATAATGTTATGAAAAGTATTCTTATTAAGAAGGAAAAACTATCTAATATACCATAATTTTTTAGTCAACTTTCAATTATACCCTTAATTAAAATTATTTTTAAATCTATCTTAACATTTGCAATCACTTTCAAATCTACCCAACAGGACACGTGACACATGACGAAACACATCACGTATGCCGCCGCCCCAAACTCAACCCCCCACCCTCTTCCCTTCCCAAGTAAACTTCAACTTGTGTCACGTATCCTGTTGGTTAGATTTGAAAATAACTGCAAATGTTAGAATAGATCTGAAAATAATTTTAGTTGAGGGTATAATTAAAAGTTGACCAAAAGTTCATGGTATATTAGATGATTATCCTTATTAAGAATTTTGATGATAATTATACTTCATATATTTAAATAATTATTTAATTAACTTAATGTGATTATTCATGGGTGTTTTTATAAGTTTTCATCCAAACACACATATTAATCTTTTTCTTATTTATTTTTATTAAGTATTTAAGAAAAAACTTGATTAATCTTTTTATTTTTTAAAATTTTTAAATAGAATTCATTTTCTAATATTCTAATTTACCCACAAGAAATAATTTTTAATATTTTAATTTACCTATTGAACTATTTTTTATTTTATTTATTTTTTAACAATTAATTAGAATGCTAAGTAATAATTAGGAGGGTAATAATATCAATTAATATTCTTTTTAAAAAAAAAGTTGAAGTAGTATTCAAACCACCCAAAAGCACTATATTGATACTTTTTCAAAAGTTGAGATATTAAAATTAAAAAAAAAAAAAGTTGAAACACCACATTAGGAAAAACTGAAAAATTTAGATACCAAAATTATAATTAATCCTTTTTAATCGAACATGTTGACTACTTCACATAATAAATTCAATTCTTTCCTAAATAGAAAATATCTTCATTTTTCCAAAGAGAAAATAAAATTCTTTTTCTAAATAGGAAATAGAATCAAAATTTAAGTCAATTTTCCTAAAAACATCCCTTGTCACTTAAATTAAACATCATATTACACTTAATTATCAAACTAAACACATCTGAATCAGAATTCGGTCCTCCACCTTAATTGCATACACGACCTATATATTATGTGTAGCTGAAATATTGTCACTTGCCACATCACTCCAAAGAAAAGAACTCAATTTTCTTAACTTTTCTCTAGCAGGCTCAATCTATTCACAACTATCTACATTAAGAAAATAATTTTCTTTGTGCGCAACCCTTTCTAGCAAGTACTGCCAGCACTTGAGATCCTTACTGTACTACTAATTAGATAGGGTATTCCTCAATGTAGCTTTCCTTTCATCAAGACCATACAACCTTAAGTAACCCTTAGAATTCCACCTACAGTATAACACCTGAATCCCCTAGAATCTAACATACTTAATGAAACATAGGAAGATACCTTAGATGATTGTATAGGCATCTCCATCATCCCAAACATGAGAAATCATATTCTCAATAACATGTTATTTCTATATCTCATCCCAATCTTCATTGCTCACCTTTTCTAGCTAACCATTTTCCTTTCCCTTCAACAATTTTACCTAGCAAATACTTCACCCTTATTTAACAAAAAGTGAAACCACCTCTTATGCTTATTGAATATCGATCTTAGCTAGCTTTGATACCATTTGCTGGTAAAAAAATCAATTAATCAAAAAATAAATACACAAGAAAAATAATCATAGTCGAGAAAAATAGTAATACCATGGTTTACATGGTTCGACATAAACTTGCTTTTGTCTGTGGAGATATCTATTTTCTTCACTATTTGGGAAAACAATTACAATATAATTAAATTATAAATTTCACAATTTATTGTAGCAACCATCTCACACAAAATAGAGAAAAAATAACTCTCAACTAAAGCTAAAACATGTTCTAACAAGTAACGCATAAGTGTTTATCCATACCCCAAAAATACTTCTTCCTTTGTACATAAAAATAGCTTCGCTATTTATAGCCACCTAAACTTGCCCAATAAGTTTAGGATTTCTATTCCAGATCTATTACTTGGTGACTACTCCAAGTAAAAGATTCAACCCTTTCCTAAATAGAAAATATATTCCTTTTTTTCAAACAGAAAATAAAATAATTCTCTTAAATAGGAAATAGAATCCAAATAGAAGACTTTTATTTTTATGCATGATAAAACTGACACCGAGACCTCCAAGACTCATAGATTTATCAATGATTTCCTATTTAGCCGTATGCATTTTCTTCCTCTCTTGAGAACTAAACGTAGAAGAATCTACTCAATAGAGAGATAATTTTTTTTGCTACCCTGAAGGGATTTTAAAAAGAGTTATATAATAAATGTAGAGATTGGACAAGGATGCTTTGATCAAGATAAGCCTTCCCCCAAGTATGGTAATTAACATTTCCAGTAAGATAGTTTCTTTTGAATTTTGAGAATGATAGGATCCGCAACTTTCCTGCTTCTACAAATAACACCAATCAAAAGACCTAGATACTTGAAAGGCAATATGGAGATGAGTATCCTAGAATTTTTGCAAAGAAAGAAGATTCCTCTTAACACAAATTAAGACTAATAACTGAGATTTTAGAGAAATTAACATCTATACATAAGGGAAAAGAAATTAAGCAGCCTTTTGATGTTAAGGATGTTATCATTTGTTGCTGGAGAGAGAAAAAAATGTCTCATCTATGTACTGGAGATGAGTAAGAGACAACATCAAATTCTAAAATGAGACCCCGTTGTGTAGCTTTTAAGGCCATTCAGAAAGACCTTCAGCAGCTACAAGAAATAGTAATGGCAGCAAGGTGTCAACCTGACAAATGCCTTTTTCCATATTAATCACTTTACTGGGCATCAATTAACAAAGGTAGATATACTAGTTGTAGAAGGGAAAATTTTAATCCATGATCTCCATTTGGCTCTAAACTTCATTTTCATCATAGCAAAACCATGTAATCCCAATTCACGCTATCAAAGGCATAAAGAGTTATAAAAATTCAATGAGAAGTTTTGAAGGGTCAGTACTTGTTGAGGATGGATGATCCTCAATTTTTTTTGTGAAGATTTAAAATCACTAACAGTTGTAAATAGGGAGGAGAATCCGTTCAGATATGTTATAAGATCATCTTGCAACTTTATTTCTCCTACAAACATTGAGGGCCATAAAAACCAATATTGGTACAGCAATCCAATTTGGATTTAAAATAAAATTTTTGCATGAGAAAAAGTGTTTTTCCTAAGTGACCTACCCTAATCAAACTCAAAGATGGATGGAGGACCTAATCAAATTCATAATGACCCCTGATGGAGGTGTTGGTTCCTCTAGGTTGAGAGATTCATTTCCTAGTTAAGACTGGATGAGACCTGCATAGAAAATATGATCAGAGGGTCGAATGGATGTTCGCCGATAACCCTCTGACACTCAAGTCTGTTAAGATAAAATAAGTTGAATGTTTAGAGTGTGAGATTACCTTTAGATAATGGCGAAACCCCCTATTTATAGATTGATGGTGTTTTTAGAAAGGGACAAGTGTCGGGAAGAGAGTGGCTCTAAGGACCCATGATGGGACATGGATATGACATTACTTTTGTACCTTTAGGATAGGTGGTAGGCGAAGGTAAGGTGGGCCTTCCGAGGGTAGGCAGGAATCCTTCGAGGTTTAGTCTTCCAAGTGACCCTTTGGGCTTTTTTTAAGGGTGTTTCAATGCTTAAGATGTTCAATTGAGACTAAATCCCTTAGGGCTGTCCAAGACTCATATCAATGGCACCCTTTGCTTCACCATAGTTGAGGGTATTTACACATGAGAATTGTGGCTAGAGTGAATTTGATGGGTTGGAACAGTCGTTAAACAGTGAAGATTTAAACTTAGTTACTTTGTCAAGCAGAATTTTCAGTCATTTATGTTCGAAGTTGGAAAAGGTTGGCCTTTCAGCTTTGATATCGATTTTGGAATGTTATGTTTTTTCCTAAATTATATGCCTCTTTTAACTGTTGTGTCTTGTCCGTCAAGTTTTGAAGTGATGGTTACGTTTTCCTAGAGTGGCATATTTACCCTTGAGACAATATGGTGATGAAACATGGCGTCCTTGTCGGGGGTATTAATGCGTCATAATGATTCTCGAGGTAGTTATTCTCAGCCACATTGAGGTTATGTCACTTCACTTGTTTGAGACCTAGGCCTTATAAAACCTTTTTTAAGGCATCATTATACCACTTTTATGATCTTTTTCTTCTTCCTTTATTTACTGTAATTCTTTGCATTTCATAGGGCTCTCTATTCTTTACTCCTTTCTTTTAACTTATCTCCTTTGAATTGTCCTTTGCTTGACTACCATGAATCCTCTAAAGACTAGGTAAGCTCAAGAACCCGAGGGGAAAGCTATTGTTGATCCCTTAAAATATAAGGTCATTACTTCTTCCAAAGTAAAGGTTACTACTAATTATCTTCCTAAGAGGACCAAAAAGCAGTATAAAAAGGAGGGGTGGGTGTAATAACTATTTGAGAGGCCATTCCTCCAGTGAAGATAGATTTTGAGGAGTTTGAGAATCATTTTGTGGCTATAGGAGAAATAACCTATTGTGCTACTCTTTGGGAAGAGATGAGGGTCTTCTGTACTTATGCAACCAAGGCCATGGCTAAAGGAGATGATGAATATGTCTATTTCTTTAAACAACTCATCAAGGGTTTGTTACTTCCTCCTTCCCTCTTCTTCTATTCTACCTTTACTTACTTTAAGGTCAATTGCATGATGCTGACTCCGAATTCTATCCAGGACCTCCACTATTTTGAGGTGGCCTAATATTCATTATTGTTCGCAAATCTAACCCCAAAAATGTTTCAGGCCTTTTTTACTATATCTCACTCATCCATGGACCCTATGATGTTTGTGTTCTCAAACAGGCCCAACCTAACCCCTTTCAACGAGAAAAGCAACAAGGTTGAATATTAGAAGGGGAGGTTCTTCAATGTGAAAGTAGATAAACCTACTATCCCGAGGAAGGGCTTTATATTCAGTTGGGTTTATTAGGATCCTCTAAAAATTTAAATTTTGGAGGAGGGTTTGCTGCCCATGGAGGCTCTTAAAGCCTTAGAACTCTACTTTAGGGACCAAACTTTGAAAGATATAGATAAGCAATCACTGATAGATGCTTAAAGCCAGTGGGCAACCCTTTTTGAAGCACTGGTTTGAAAATAATGAGAGCTTGCACTCCGAGACAAAGGGTGATGTGTTGGATGCTAGCTTTTTGAAGGAAGGTAAAGAGGACGAAGGTCCAGAATAGCTTATTAAGGAAGAGGTAGACTAAGAAGGTTAACCAAGAGGTGGATGAGGTAGAAGAGGAGCCTAAAGCCCCTAAAGAATAATTTGTAAGGAAGAAGGGCGTTGGGACTACCGTTGGATAAGTACCAAGGCCTCGAGGAGGAGGTATTCACATTAAAGAGGTTCCTGCTCAAGTCCCTAGGGATTAGAGACAATTTAAAAGGATAACTAAGGGACTCAAGCCTTTTATTTCTAAGTTTGTATGAGACGGCACTGAGGTCCCCTTCTGGTGAGCTAACTAAAAAAGATTTGAACTTATTTCTTAGTACGCTACTAATGAGAATGTGTTGAAGCAGTGCTCTAACCTTTTTAGCAGTGATGTTATAGTCATGGAGTACCTAGAAGCAATAGCTCCTAATTAGTAGTCCTTCAATGGGATGGTGTCCATTTATTATGGCCATGTGGAGATGGTGGACAATGATTCCTGACTAGTGTCCATTTTCATAACTTTACTAAGCTTAGCTTCTAGTAGGCTCACTCAACTCTTCTTCAGTAGGGCAGTCAACCTCTGGATATTTGTATTGATCAGGCCAATATAGGGCCCTCAACTATTGATTAGATAACTACAGAGCCTACTACTCTTAATCAGACCATAGTTAAATAGTCGATTACTATAAAGCCTCAACCTACTATGGTTCCCGAGGTTCTAGTGAGAAAAATTTTAAAGGCTATTAGGGATCGCTTATTTAGATGTACCCATCTAAACCTATTTTCTTCTTCCTCTTCTTCTTCTTTCCCCCCTCCTCTTCCTCTTCTCCTTTACTATTCAAGGTGATAAGGAAGTTGACTGAGGAGTGGCACATAAGAAAACTTGCTTTTTGTGCTACTCCTCTCGAAGTCATTTACCTTGAACCAGTTGAGGAGAGGAGAAGGATTAGGGTGAAGTGATCTAGTCGAAATCTAGTCGAAATCCAGGCTTTTGCCTTACGAAAGGAGAAAGTGCATGGTAAGAATTATTTTACTTTTCTAGTGATTTTGTCTATTTTAATTTTTCTACCTACTAACCCTTTTCCTTTTTCTCTTACTTACAACCGAGAGCATCGTCGAGGTGGAGGGCTAACATATCGAGGTAATTGAGGACATAATTCCTAAAAATGTTACTAGGGTTGGAAGGGAAAGACACCTCAAGGCTCAATGAACAAAGAGAGTCAAGTGCCCATTCTACTGGTGAGAGGGAATCTATCCTTCTAGAAATGGGAAGTGAGATGGAACCTCCTATGGAGGATGGCCCTAAGGTTCAAGATAGTGAGCTAGTTGAGCCTTCGTGCCTTCTATCTCAAGTAGAAGTTTGGGATATATTAGGCTCCTACTCAATTGATGACAGCACCAACACTATCATGGATCTTGCAAACAAAGCTAAGTAAGAGGACCTTGCTCGGGCTTGGGTAGCCAACGCTATCATGGATCTTGCAAACAAAGCTAAGTAGGAGGAACTCGTTCGGGCTTAGGCAGTAAAAGAACTGATAGTTCGAACAATGCTAGCTCAAGATGAGATTGTTAAAGATGTTAACGTCGAGGCAATGACTGGGGATATTGGCTTCCATCATCCTTTTGAGGTAAGGATTGATGCTATGCAAAAAACTGGAAGAGAAGAGATCTTATCTAAGAAAGCTACCTATAGAGAGCACTCCTTTTGCTCCTGCTTCAAAGATGGTTTATCTACAACTACCTAGGGAGGTGTCTGAGGTTGTTGAATTTACAGTGGGAGGTGAAAACTCCATCCTTAGGTTTCTAGCTTGGCCTCAACACTTGGTCGATCCTTTGGAGATACTTTATCTGACCTTTGAAGGTTTGTTGGTTTGAACTCAGACTTGGCCTCTTATTTGAAGGTGTTATTTTCTACTATACTTTTTTTTTTGTTTTCTTTTGCTTTTCACACTTCTTACTTAATGATTTCACAAGAGATTATGGTGCAAGCTTAAGATCTTCAAAAGACTTTGGGTGATTAATAATATCTAGTCTTTCTGTAAGAAAAGGACCTTGTCTATCTTCACTGTCAGGTAGAGGAGAAAGATAAGGCACTGGTAGGGAGGGAGAAAGTTTTGAGTCAAAGGATGGTAACATGACTTTTTTAGACAGAAGATCTTTGAGTTGGAATCCACTAATGAAGCTCTTATGGTGAAAGGTAGAAGGGATGTTGGTATCTTCTATGAAGATAGAGGTAGCTCTACAAACCAAGGCTTTGGAAGCTAAAAATTCCAGTAAAGTTGCCACTATCTTTGCTGACAAGCTAGATGCTCTATGAGACATGTTCCCATCATCACTCAAGAAGGAGGTGTAGAGGTTCACCAAGTCTTGCTTCTTTGAGGAGTTGTATGATAGTAGGGAGCTTTGATCTATACTAGGAAGGTATAATAGCATGATGAAGATAGTAGCTTAGGTTTTTCCAGAGTTCAAGGACAATTACATGCTCATCGATGTCTATAACATCGACAACGTAGTACCTGGAGAAAGTATCGATGTTTGACTTTGCCTTCCTAAATAAGTTCATCGATGCTTGTGAAAAGTCTAGTGACCCCTTGTTTGTAGGCTCAACAGCAAACTCTCCCTTGGATGTAATTGAGGATCGACATATAGTTGAGATGGCAAAGCAACATCAATAGATTTCATGAGCTACACAAAATGATCACAAAAGAAGCTCTTCTTGGCTTGCCCAGGGATGAATTCCCTTGCCCCTTCAACAACTTTTTTTATTTATTTTTGTTTCATAATTTTGTATAGAATTTATTGTACGCTACATTGATCCATTAATACAAGTACTTTTTCTTTAATTTTTCCATTTTTTTGCCTAATTTTATCTTTTATTGCTTTTGTTATGGCCTTTCTCTTTTATGGATTTTTCTTTATACATGAATCATTGTAAAAGTATTGAATTGTTTGTTAGTTTCATAATTGTAGATTTTTAAGCTTTGTTTTTTTGTGACTTTAACCATTCTCCCTTGTACCCATCGGGGCCACACGTGTGAGTTTTTATGCTTCGAACCTTGGTTAGGTTTAAGGTTTCGGGTTTGATGGTTTCCTCATCAAATTGTCTTTTCCATTAAAACTAGGTTTGATGCCTTAACGTACTAAGGAATTGGTGCCTTTCTTAGAGGGTCTTTCATTAGTGAAGTTATGTTTGGTGCCTTAGCTCACTTAGGACTGGGTTTCCCCTTGGAAGGTCTTTTAATAGTCAAGCTAGGTTTAGTGCCTTAGCTCAATAAGAATTTAGTTTCTCTCTTGGAGGGTCTTTTGCTAGTTAAGCTAGGCTGGGTGCATCTACTCTGGTGGTCTATAGCTCCACTAAATGTTTATATTATAATACATGAGCCTTAGGGTCTCAGCTCTAATCATATTTTTTCATTTATAGAGCTTTGAACTTCTTCGACATATGTATCTCAATAATCCTCCTTGTAAAGGGAGACCTTATATCTAAGTTGAGTTATGTATTGCTTATTGGAAAGCTTCGTTGCTGCTATCTCTACTATATATCTCCTTACTTCACATCCCTTATAACTACCTTTGAACCATGTGGCTAAAGGCCTCATGATCCTTATCGCATCCTCTTCTGGATCCATGTCTGTGGGAGTGTCTATACCTTCCCTTTAAGACATTGTATGAGTGAATTCTCATGGCATCTCCACTTCTATTATGTCTAGCCTTGCTAACTATTAGCTTGTTACATACTTCCTCTCCCCCATCATTTTCCCCAGCTTTTTCCTCATTCCTCCTCTTATTATTACCACTTCCCTCTCATGCTCCTACAACATCCACTACAGATCTTAGTCCCTCCCTTATAGCCACCAATGGTATTATATCTCCTGCTTCTTTCGATCTAAGGGAAGTCCCAAAGTTTAGGCATCTATCCACTCCAAGTGGGTCATTGTTACCTCGTTCATTTGGAAGTTAGGTGTAGGTGTTTATTATAAGTTAGGAACTAGTGGGATAAGTGTGGTGACAAAACCTTGCAACATACCCACTAGTTTTTGGCATGAAAATAAGTTATGGGACTTGTGTAATAAGGGTTGAGGTGTTAGGTTGCCGGGTTTTCTAATTAGCATTTGAAGGGCTTATAATGAGGAAGTCAGGCTGGTGAGAGAGGTAACAGTGGATGGTTGAGGCTAAATGTTTATAGCTTTTTGGTTTATGACATGAGTGGTCATGTTTACAAGTTGTAATGGTGGAGGGTTCTCCTTATTATGGGTTTATGATTGGTTTTCTCCATACTGGGAGATTTTTCGTGCAAGCTAACTTAAATGAGATATAGAGAAAGAAAGAAAGGAATGTCAATGTGACAATCCTCAAACGAAGAAGAGAAATTAAGAAATTTGGTGTTTCCCACAAACAACGACAAATGATGGAGGTGTTTATTCCTCTAGGTTGAGAGACTCGTTTCCTAGTTGAGATCAAATGAGACCTCCACATATAAAGTATGATTAGAGGGTTGAACGAGATGTTCGAGTGATAACACTCTAACACTTAAGTCAATTAAAAGAAAATGGGTTGAAAGTTTAGATTATGAGACTAATTACGAGATTACCTTTGAATAGTGGAAAAACCCCCCTATTTATAGATTGAGGGGGTATTATAAAAAGGACAAGTGTTATAAGGAGAATGGCTGCTAGGACCTATGATGGGAAGTGGATGTGACAATGCTTTTGTACCTTCAGGACAGGTGGCAAGCAAAGATGAGGTGGTGTGAACCCATATTTTACAACATTAAATTTGGTCCACTAATAGGCACCTATAAACTCAAACTGGGTTCAAAGCAGACCTAGAACAAACCCAGAAAGTAAAAAAAATCAAGAAAAAATGAATCGAGTCTAACCAAGCTAAGACTGCATAGGACCCACGTACATGTGTGGAGGCTCACATGAGCATCCCTAGGATAGCATCTACGCTAAGGGTCTGGAGTATGCTCCTCTAGTTGGCATGCGCTCCTCTGACCTGGTATACACCTTCCCCTATTGGCATTTCCTCCTGATGGCAAGCGTACACGTTGAGCCTCGAACGTGTACGCCTGGTCCATGGCGAGCGCACCTAACCTTGAGCATGTACACCATTTTTTTTGCCTATCAAGTCTAATTTTTTTTTTATAAATAGGACCTTCCGGATCACATTTTTAGAACAAGTTTTAGTGAGACACTCTATCAAAATTTTATTCTAAACATTCATATCCCGAACCTCTGCCGAATCATTAACTCAACTATTTCCAAACACTTTTGGTTTTGTGAAACCATTTGATCCTCTTATTCCGAAGCAATGAAGAGTAAAAGTATAATTCTATTATCCTTTCATTTTTTTTAAATCCTATAATCTGACATAGGTAATATTCACATATTCAAAAATCATTTTTTTAATCTACACCTAAATTGATTAAAGACCTATTGCTTAACATTTTTCATAAATAAAAAAAGATGAGCCTTAAAATAAATAACCCCAATTTCAAAAAACCCCCAATCCTTTGCAAGAAGGGAGAATGGCATGGGGTTTGATTCCCATTCTATGAGATATGTCGGTAAGCCAGTTCAAAACTTCAACTCCACTTTTCCTTTATTTATTTATTTTTCTTTTATTATTCTTTTTATTTATTTAATTTTGTTTTCACTTTAAAGTCTATATTTATTTTACTTTTTATTAGTATTAGTTTATTGTTGTTTGCAATTAGTTAATGATGTGTCTCTTTCTTGGCATAAATTGTCAACGGAGGAGTTCGTTCGAACTATTTCTTAACATTTTGTTGTTAATGGAATAGATAAACCAATGTTATTTTTCTTTATTCTATGTTTTCCTTTATTATTTTGTTATTGTTGTTTCATTGTTATTGTTGCCATTTTTATTTTTCATTCAAAAGTGGAATGTGTGCTCTTCCTATGCCTTATAGCTAGAGGAGGGATCCCTTCTCAGTTTACCTTTTATTTGTATTTAATTTCAGCTCATTTTATCATTATGTATTTACTATTAGGGATATGTGCTCTCTCTAATACCAATTTAGCTAGAGGAGAGATCCATATTTCCTTTATTGCTATATTTACTGCTTTCTTTTATTTTTTCCATAATCATTATGTCATATCTTTTACATGCATCATTATTAAATGTTATACTTGTTCATCCATCATCTGATAAATGTCCATGCATACATGGAACCAAATTCATATGATTTAGAGCCCAAATTGTTAGAAAATTCACATTTTTCTAAAAGTTAATTCTTATTAACCATGACTCCCCAAATCCATCCTTTGGTTTAAGGCTTGTCTTTTCCATTAGCAAAATAACATTTTTATGGAGTTAAACTAAAATTGGTTTCTTAATCACTGGGAAATAAAATATTTTTCAAAGTATTAAATGGCGACTCACACATACACTATGCACCTAACAAGCCATAATGGGTTATCCTCACGTGAGATTCAACAACTATCACCATGCATAATTTGAACCCCTCAAGGTGAAAGCCCGAGGTGAACTAGAGCACCTAGAGGTCGAGGCCTCATAGCTATCGACTCCACTATAGATGTTTAAAACTAACAAAACTTAGTTGACTATTTTTTTTATACAAGATACTTTTGACTCAAAAATCATATGGAGTTAGTTTCATGCATCACTTCACATGCACCTTTATTTCTAGCAAAACAATACAAAGTAACATCGAGTGAGCTTCCCTCCTTGGGATTTCTTTACCAATAGTAAAGTCATCCACCCAAAAGCATACTCACTGATCCTTTTATTTGGGATAATAAGGATGCACGTAGCCCTTGGATCCACACGAATCTCAGTCATTCACCTGTGGTTAGGTATATCGCTCCTCTAGTTGCTAGGTAACCTTTCAAACCATGAAACGTCATGTAATTATTAGACTTGACCCTAGGTCTGGTATACCCAAAAAGTCTAATACAATCTAGTCATCATAAAATCATTTTTTTTCATTCATACATACATGCATCACTATACATAAGAAACGTAAGCTAGGCAAAATCTTCTAAATTGGATTTCCTACCTATCCTGCGCAAAAACATACACCTTGTCTACTGTGGTAAAACTTTCCAAATGTTTATATCCCTCTTTTTTATCCAAAGGCCACCATGTCCAACATCGAGAATGCACCCAACCAACTAATGCTACTGCTCCTCAAGGCGACATTGACACCATACTGGCCGAGATCATAAGGAAATAAGATGAGGCTCTCAAAAAATAAAAGGAGACTATGACCTCCATACTACAAGCATATGAACAGATCCTAGGTAAGCTCCAAGCTATGATCACCCAAGTGGGTATTTAGCCCCTCCAGAGCCTCTGACTTAAGATGTTGTTATCATCCCCCCACCAATTGATCATGGAATCACTACACCAACTGTCCCTCTTATGGATCCTTTCCAAAAGGGGACCCAAGACCATTGTATCCTTAAAGTCATGGTTGTAAAATTTGAGGTGATTTAAATGACCCTAAGAACAATCAAGAAGAAAGATGTTATGGTTGATGTCAAGTCGCTCAACCTATTCCCTAATGTAAGACTACTGTTCATCACAAAATATACTAACAAATAATGAAAGTAAGTATACGAGCTATCATAGCATAGGATGTTGTATTCCCTCATGAATCTTTAAGGTTTACTAAGCTTTATCAATTTTTTTCTTAAAGTACAAGTAAAAGTAAAAGAAGATTTGGTTTTGATTGAAAAATTAATAAACAATTTAAATTAAAAAGCAAGCAAATAAGGAATATGAGAATGCAATGATATGAATAATGTCTAGATAAATTGATAATCCATAGTTTATCCTTTATGATTTTAAACTATTAATTCTAGTATTTAGGCTTAACTATCCAATGTTCAATATAATCATTCACTTAGAGCTTACCCTATTCTAATTATCACATTCATAGATGTAATCTAGAGAAAACATGCATCAATCAAAGGATATAAGACTAATACTTATGAACCTAATTCATTTTAGAATCTTAATTGAATAGTTCCAGATTTAGACTTCCACTCCTGCTCTGTCATCCAAACCCAATTAAACTAATTAATGATAAAGTAATTATTTATAATCATTAAATCTATTCAATCAAGAAAAGTTAAACCTAATAATAAAATCAACATCAATGAATCATATCAATAGTATTTCATGCTTCAATCTCTAGATAAAAATGAGTTTAGTTCATGACTAATTTAGAACTCAACAAATTCATAATAAATCTATAAGAAGTCATGTTTAATACTTTTAATGTAAAGAAAATGCATAGTTAAAGCTATTAAAGTTAAGAATAAACCTTAATTAAAAGTATAAAAATCCCAATCTCCTTAGAGAAATTAAACTTCAATCATTAACAAAAACTAAATTGAAGAACTAAAGAAAACAACGAAAATGGAGAAAATGGAGTTTAAATAGCAATTCCAAGCTAATTCTCTCTTAAAAACTCATTTAGAATGACTCTTCTAAAGGATGTTGAATGGTGTGTTTGATGATGATCCCTTTGTTTCTTTAAAGACTTTGTTTAAATAGAGAAAAAAAATTCGTTTGGATGTTGAAAACCTCAAAACAAATTCGATTCCAACTCTAATTCGGAAATCAGATTCCCATCAAATTACTCACGCATGACCCATGCGAAACAAATCCCGCTCCTTACATTGTCTTTTAATTCAATATACCCTCGAAGCATTTTCATATAGAGATCGGCACGGAGGAACGCACGACCCACGTTGCAATTCGCATGGCCCATGTGGAACTTTATTTTTTTTTTTCTTTCTCAAGGTAGTTTAGTACAAAGACTAGCACAGCCTTGTTAAGCTGCTCGCACGGCCCGTGCCTGGCCCGTGTAGTAGAAAACTTCTTTTGAATTTTCATCCCAAGTGATTCCACTCGTCTGGGAACTCCATCTTTTGATCAAATAACATTGTTTTATGCTTAACTTCCTAAATTTCTCTAAAATACACTTAATAAACACATTAAACTCAATTTTTGGGTTAAAAAAACTAATAGTAAAGGAAAAATATATAAAATTTCATACAAAATAACTCCCCCACACTTAAGCTTTTACTTATCCTCAAGCAAAAATAAAATAATGGCATATGATTTTAAAAAACAAACATTCTTAAAGTTAAACTTTGAAAAATTGAGTTTTCAATCTTTCTCATTTAACTTACTTATTTAGGGTAATGTGAAAATTTTCATGCCAAGTTAATGAAACTTTGAACTTAGAACTAGATTTCAACAATTTTATTAGTTTTATAGCATTATCAATCTTTAAAATTTAAGCTAAATGTATGAGCAAAACCTCTTTTCAAAAATAAAATTTAGGTTAGTCATAATGTTCATTCTCTGGAATTAACTTGTTCCTTTTTAAAAATAACACACATATCATGCAAATTAATACTTTAAGCATATTCACTTTTACTTTTTTTTTATTCATCAAAGATCCCAACTTAACTTATTTTGTCATAAACCTTTTGACGTGAAGGTAAACACTTTATGGTGTCGAACCAGTGGTTACTCAGCTTATCACTTACATGAGCCGGCTACTAGCACTATTCATAATTCCTTTAAATTTGTTTCACTTTGCGTATAACATGAACCAATGGAATATGGAATTATTTTCAAAGCTTCTTGTTTCTCTTCTCTTTTTTTTTTGTTTTAGTGCAACTTTTCAATTTATTCACTATCAATGCATGTTATATCAAAAGCATTTTCTTAAATCCTAAGTTTTATTTAAAATTTTTCACAAAAAATATTTATTTCACAATAATCAAATCTGTAAGCTCAAACTTTTAGAAAAAATTTTAACTTTCAATGATACTATAAAATTAATAATACTCTTTACTTTTAAGTTCAAAATTTAAAATCCAGTAACTAATCATGAAAATTAACACATTAATCCAATCAAATGGTTGTAATTAGAAAATTTTCAACCAAGAAATTCTTAGTTCAATAAAGATCATTAGGTCATCATATCAAAGTCAAAACTTATGTCCGCTTAAGATCAAACCAAAATTAAAAATTTTAAAGTTTTTCACGTATCATACACACACACACACTCTTAAGATACACATTGTCTCCAATGTGTTAAAACCAGGAAAGTAAATAGAGAAGGTGAAGGGGAAAAGAAAAACTTGCCCATTGAAGTCACCAATCAGTAATTTAAGAAATGAGGCTTTAAGTTTGAGCTTAGCAATAGTCTCTATACAAGGAATCATAAGAGAAAATGAACTTCTAGAATCATCCTTAGTTAAGGACATCACAAATATCTCAATAACACCGAAAAATAAATAAAAATAGTAAACTAATACCAAATAACATAAAAATAAAAATCATAATATGAAATCAGAAAAGGAAACCATTGTTTTAACAGTGAATAACATCATCATCCCTTATCCGAAGAAACTTTTCTCCACATCATCATCGTCTAAGCTGTCGAATGACCTATCATTATCCTCAGACTCGGTATCCTAGTAAACCTTATACTATCTATTCGATTTAGGAGGAGGATAATCTAGTTGAAATTGTTTTGCTTCCAAAATCTCTTACTCACACTAATTAACCAATCAATGCAATCTTGATTTCTCCTAAGAAATTTAATGATGCGCTAATGGTCTTAGTGTCTGTGATACCATTGGCTTTTTATCTTACAAATTTGACACTAGAGGTGTCGACTTTCAATCTTTTGGCCCTTAATTACTATATTGACCACCTGGCAAATTTATCTAATCAAAATAATCTATTTTCTATCCTCGAACAAAAGACGGTTGATATGGTGGAAAATTTGCACTACCCGAACTTGTAGTCAAAGGCATACTAGGACCTATAGATGCAATACTAGATCCAACAGTGGTAGAACTAGAGCTAAGAGTGGTACTTAGACGAACTAGGACCAGCAAAAGCAGTAAAAGAAGATGGAATAAAAGAGGGCATCAAAGGTGGTACCTCATTTGTAGGCTCATAAACAAATGAAGGTAATGGTGGAGGCTTCGATCATATATAATCAATGTCAAACTATCATATCTTGTTAATGTCCATGAAAATTGGATGTCCATCTAAGGTCAGACCACCTTGTGGCTCAAAATCAAAGCCTAACTTAACTACTAAGCGTGATACATAAGCACCAACAGCTAGGAATCCATCTTTCTTAATGGCCTGATTCATAAAAAATTTCAACAAAAAGAAAGCCACATTTAATAAATTACCTACTCAGATATTCCCAAGAATGAGCCTATCATTGATCTTAGCATTTCCCTTGCTATTATGCCTTGTTATGATAGTATGGGACAAAAGATTTTGCATAACCCTTATGTAAAAACCATTATTTTTTGTAAATTTCTCTTGGCTTGCAAGAAACAAACAATGAGCACCTGTATATTTCTTCCACCAATCTCTTTTATTTGATTGATGTTTCCATTTAGTAATCGACTCTTGATACACTAGAGAGTCAAGATCTTCTTGAGTATATAGCCCAAATAACTTTTCAAACTCCTCAATTGTAGTCTCATACTTTCTCCCATTAATCTAAAATTCAACTAGTTTGAAGATACTATACTTTTTTCCCTCATATCTCAAAGTTGAGTAAAACTCCAATGTGAGCTCTCTAAAGGCTAGCATATTGATATTGAAGAAGTTCCACCACCCCAAAAGCTCGGTAAACTTACATAACTCCCTATGAAGATGAGTTCCCTCTATGCTTACCCAATTGATAAGCCAATGTAGTAGAAAAGGCTTATTTGCTAGACATTAAAACCTTCTTTGACTCTCATGATCATAAAATCACAAATTTCATACCCAACAATGAAGGCATCATTAGTTGGCCTAAGAAACAATAGTGGTGCTAGTTGGTTTGCCTCTGTGCATGATTTCTTCTTCCCTTTAGGTTTTGCAATGGCCTTACCTTTACAATATTTATCCATCTGTTAAGAATCATTAAAAATAAAACATAACCCATCCATATTACATTTGTCACAAGTTAGTGCGTAGACAAATAATACATAGAAAAATTCCATTCTAATGATATGCCAATGTCAAATGTCAATCAAAAAAACATTAATTTGTCATTTAAGTACGAACTCAATTATTAAAACATATAAATATTGCTCCAAACTTCATAGTGTTATTATATCAAACACATAGTGGGCATTATGGATAAGCAAAGGTTTAAGCATTAATTCATGTTCTTAAACCCTCTATAATAGAAAAATAATCAAATAAACTCAAAGTAGCAATCCAATTTGCAATGTAATTGAAGAACCCTAACATGCCACAATATAGTATACTAGGGCTAAAGCAAAATTCATTCAACAAATAACAATCCTCAATACTATATGTGAATATAGGAAAAAGTGAATTGAAAATCAAATTTTCATGCCCAATAAATTATCCAATCAATCATCAATTCAAATTAAAATCCCTAATTCATGTTTCTAAACTAAAGAAAGTAACAATTGGATTTAGAGACTTACTTGTGATTATCTATGATAATGATGCAAGAAATTTTGAATTCTATTCTTACAATCAATGAATTATGTAATAGGGGAAGAAAATATTATTTGGGAATCAATTATGAGTGGTAATTTTTGTAAAAATTGTGAGACTGGAAATAAAGTATCAGAGTATTTGGGAAAAGTCATGAGAATGATTTCAAAAATACCATGGGCACACGTTTAAAAGTTTGGATGCATAAGGCAATTTTATTGTGCGCATGAGGTGTGTGCTAGAGTTTTAACCTGTGCTTATTTGTTTATTAATCCAGAGACTCGTACAGGAAAATTTTGAATTTGCATAGCCTGTGTGTTTGCATGTGCCAGTCTCTATATCAATTTCCCAAATATCATGTTTTACACAGAAACTTGCAGGGGGCAATCATGATTTTGCATGGTCCATGCTTGGTGCAAAAGCCCCTATGCTAGTTTCTGTTTCTAAAAAATTCCTCAAAATATTTTTTTATAAAGGAATACAAACTTGAAAATAATTTAAATCAGTGGGTTGCCTCTCACCCAATGCTTCTTTAACGTCATTTTAGCTAGATGTTGCAGAAGAATTCAAGGATCTTGAAGTTCGATGCTTTCAATTTCCTTGATTTCATCCAAACTAACAAAATATTGCTTAACTCAATGACTTTTAACAGTAAATTTTTCATTAGTTTTTTAGTTAAGCAATTTGATCACTCCTTAATGATATATATGAATTACCTAAAAAGGATCACTCTAATGTGATTTTAGTTTTCCAATAAAAGGTTTGATGCGAGAGTTGAAGAGTAAGACTTTCATACCTGGCTCTAAGTGCTTATGAAGAAGCTTTCGATCATGAAGCACCTTAGACTTTTCCTTGTAAACCTTGTACTTTCATATGCTTTGTTCTGAAGTTCATCCAATTCTAATAGCTATAACATCATCTTTCCTTTGCCTTTGTCCATATTGAAGTTTAGGGCCTTGATTGCCCAATAAGCTTTATGTTCAAGTTCTACCAGTAAATGCCATGCTTTACCAAATGCAAGCCGAAAAGGACTCATACCAATTAGACTTTTAAATGCAGTCCTATAAGCCCATAGAGCTTCATTAACTCGATTAGACCAATCTTTTCTCGACGAGCTAATCGTTTTCACAAGGATTCCTTTCAATTGTTTGTTTGAGGTCTCAACTTGTCGTGAAGTTTGAGGATAATATGGAGTTACCACCTTATGCTTAACACCATTTTTGTTCATCAAATTTTCAAATATTTTGTTGCAAAAGAGACTTTCCCCATCTCTAACGATAACTCTCAGTGTGCCATACCTGGTAAAGATAAAATCTTTGACAAAACAAACCAATACATTAGCGTCATTAGTCCGGGTAGGAATTACTTCCAGCAACTTTGAAACATAATCAACACCAACAAGAATATATCAAAATCCAAAAGAATCAGGAAATGGTCATACAAATATTTTGGGGCATCTCATTCCTCCTTCCTATATTACATACTCTTTGGCATCTATCGCAATGTTTGCAATAAATTTGAGCATCTCTAAATAAAGTATGCCAATACAAACCACTTTGAAGGACTTTCTTAACAATCTTTCTTCCTCCAAAGTGTCCACCACAATGTATATCATGACAAAATTTAATACAATAACATGCTCCTCTTCCGGAATGCATTGCCAAATAATTTCATCTTTGCAAATTCTAAAAAAATAAGGCTCATCCCAAACATAGTATTTGAAAATATAAAATAATCATTCCTTTTCTTCAAATGACATATCCTTTCTAACCTCAACACATGGAAGATAATTGGCTATGTCAGTAAACCATGGGGTTTGTAACACATTAAATAATTGTTCATCAGGAAATTCTTCTAAGTCTTTGGTGGTGTTACTAGATTCATCATGAGATGAGAAGGGTAACCTAGATAAGTGATCAGTAGCTACATTTTTGCTACCCTTCTTATCATATATTTCACAATTAAATTCCTGAATTAGTAGCACCCAACTTATCAAACGAGTTTTTGCATGCTATTTTTTAGTAGGTATTTTAGAGTTGAATGATCGGTATAAATTATGACTTTAAAAATAACTAAGTATGTCCTAAACTTATCTAATGTATAAACAACATCAAACATCTCTTTTTAATTATGGTGCAATTTAATTGAGGATCGAAAAGGGTTAAATGTTGTATTATATATAAATCTCAAAGTTTTATCAACCTTTTATCCTAAAACAGCTCCATATTGTATAGTTGGATGCATCACACATCAGTTTGAAAGGTAAAGACCA
This sequence comes from Codiaeum variegatum, assembly GCA_948294925.1. Classification (NCBI taxonomy): domain Eukaryota; kingdom Viridiplantae; phylum Streptophyta; class Magnoliopsida; order Malpighiales; family Euphorbiaceae; genus Codiaeum; species Codiaeum variegatum. The sequence goes on along the minus strand of CAOJBK010453974.1, from coordinate 1,073 downwards.
ATCATGGGCAATAATAATAGGTGAAGAAGTTAGTTTCTCTTTCAAGGAATGGAAAATCATCATGCATTTATCATTAAATTCAAAAGGAATGTCTTTTCCTAATAATCTACTCAAAGGTTGACTTATTTTTGAAAAATCCTTTATGAATCTTTTATAAAAACAAGCATGACTAAAAAACTTCTTACTCTTTTTACAGATGTGGGAAGGGGTAAATTAGTAATCAAATCAATTTCAGCTCTGTCTATTTCCATACCTTTACTGGATACAATGTGGCCTAAAACAATGCCATGATCAATCATAAAGTGACTTTTCTCCCAAGTCAATGTAAGATTACATTCAATACATCATTCTATCAAGAGAGTTACCAAAATTAGAAAGTCATCCATAAACACCTCAATGTAGTCATTAATCATGTTAGAGAAGATTGACATCATACATCTTTGAAAAGTCGTCGATGCATTGGAAAGGCCAAAGGGCATATGCCGAAAAGCAAATGTGCCAAAGGGACATGTAAAGGTCGTCTTGGCCTGATCTTTCAGTGCAATAGCTCCATCAACAAAATAGTAATATGAATGGCCAACTAACTTTTCAAGCATTTATTCGATGAACGGTAATTGAAAGTGATCCTTTTTGTTGGCATTGTTCAATTTTTTGTAATCAATACACTTACACCACCTTATCATTGTTATATTGGGTACTTACTCATTCTTTTCATTCTTTACAATAGTGATCCTCATCTTTTTGGGAACCACATAAACAAGACTTACCCACTTACTATCAATAATGGGGTAGATTACCCCTTCTTTCAACAACTTAAGGACTTCTTGCTTAACAATCTCACTCATAGTTGGGTTCAACCTATGTTGCATATCCCTTTTAGGCTTAGTCCCTTCTTCTAAAATTATTCTATGCATGTGGAAGGACTACTACTTTTTATGTCACTCAAACCCTAACCTATGGGCTGTTCTAGTCTCTTAAGTTCAATCACTACTATTTCTTTCTCTTCCTCACTCAATTTTGATGATATAATCACTGGAAAAGATTTACCTTCACCTAGAAAAACATACTTTAGA
>CAOJBK010453602.1:0-31738 GCA_948294925.1 Codiaeum variegatum | reverse complement strand
CTTTTTCTTCTTATTCTACGTCTTCTTCTCCTCTGTTTTGATTTTTAGTTTATTTGACCAAACCGATTAAATGCTCAACATATATAACAATATTTTGCTTTTCGGGGTTTAAAAATACATTCTTTAGTTAATTAGTTTTTCTACACTTTAACTTTTCAATTAAGAGAGAATAATTTGAAGCGAATAAAAAAAAATAAAATAAGTAAAAAAGAATCATTTTTAAATATATATATATATATATATATATATATATATATATATATATAAGTTGGACCGATGATTGAATTGGTTAGACTGGTTAAACCGTGAATCATTATCTTGGCCGATTCAATGACTTTACCGATTTTTAAAACACTTTGGAAAAGAAAGGATAAAAAGCACCAGACATAACTAAACTTTTAGAATCGTTTCACTCACTAAAGTTTGATTTTGTTCAATTTAATCACCAACCTTCAACTTTGCTTGGATTGACAAGTCATTGACAGTTTTGGAGTGTCGAAATCCGACGTTGCGGCACACATGGATATCGGTCTCTGACGTGTTATGCCACATAAGCTGGCACGTCTGAAAAATTGACAGGTCAGCTTGCTACGTCAGTGAAACCATTTGACCAGAAAAAGAAAAAATTAAAAATTGAAGGCCAATGGGAATTTAACATGTGTCCTACTAACTTACCCTCTCTCTGCCCAAAGCTTTCTTCTCTCTCAGCCCAAATTAAAATCGTGTTCTTCTTCAATCGTAACAAGCTCTTGTTCTTTCTTTCTTCTATGAAAATAACTTATTCATCATATTGGATCTTCTTTTTCTTCTTATTCTACGTCTTCTTCTCCTCTGTTTTGATTTTTCTTCTCTTTGTTCATGAAATACGAATAAGCAGTGGTCATTGATGGATATGCCATTGGTACCTAGATGCAAGTGTGGTCTCCCATCTATATTGAAAATATCGTGGTCAGTCGATAATCCGGGCATCATTATTTTGGTTGCCCAAATTACAAGAGTATGAGTATTTTATTTTCATTGTTTGAATTGAATTTTGGGCATTGGAGTTTTAATAAAATTTGGGGATTTAGGATTTTGATTTGGGAATTTTTGGATTACTAAACATAATTTAGGGATTTAGTTTGTTTTCTTGTTTGGTTTGGGAATTTAGGGTTTAATTTGGGGATTTAGGGTTGAATTTGGGGATATATATATAATATGTTGAATAGGAAATTGATTGTTAAAATTTGTTTTATTGATGTTGTAGGTGGTGGTGAGATACTGTAATTACTCACATGGATTGATCCTCGTACAATGCCAATGTCAACACCTCGAAATGCAAATGGTGGATTGATGGGGGCTGACTTACAAACTGATGATGAATTGTTGATTGCTAGAAATGAGGCAACAAGGAAGAGTTCTTACTCATTTTGTTGGGATTTTATTTTGATGTTCTTTGTTGGATTGGGTGTGGGAATGTGGTTGAGCAATTAACAGATTTTAGGATTGAGTTATTTAAGATTTCATGTAATATTTTAGAGATGACTTATGATATCTTTGTATTAGTTTATTAGTTTGTATGATTAAGACAATTCCATGTAATATTTTGGGGGTTTTTTTTTTATTATTGAAATGGAATGGAATTATGGAATTTTGTATGAGATCCCTGTTAGACATATAACAATATATAATACTCATAACTTTAAATTGATGTTATGAGTACTCATAACAAATAAGTATAAAAACAGTAAATGTAAAAAATGAAGATCGCTATAAAAACATTTGGATTAAGGTAGGTTCTATTACCATATACATCACTAACATTTCATTTCTATTACAATATATAGTACTAACATAACAATATATAGTACTGGATTTTGGTGTTGTGTGTAGATCACTGTCAAACAAAATAATGGCAAAAGACTACATACATTCAATACCAAAAACAAAAGCATTAATGCCCTAACTAATTTCTAGCCCTTATTCCTAAGAGCATATTTCTTGAATGAAGTCTTCTTAATCTTTGAATTGTTACCTCTTTATGGTCCTTTCTTTTTATCACTGCCAATAGGTTCCACCAAAACAACATAGTCATCTTCATTAGTAACATTGCTTGGTCCAGTATGCTTGTTTTTCATCTTGGCAGGATGTAGGAAAGTTGGCTTCTTAAATTGAGACCTGCTAGAGCTTAATGCAAATACCATATTGGTCCTGGGGCATTTGCTTATAGGATATTGAGATAGTTGCTTACAAGAAAAAATCCATGTAGTAGTAAGCCTAGTATTCAAACATCTCGTTCATATATAAATACAAACCAACCATAATAAAGCTTTCAATTACCTTGTTTAGTTCTGCCTCTTCCTATAATTGAGTCATGATTTCTTCTATTATCTTCTCAATATCAGGATCATAATACCTATTATGAACCTTTAATAAACAAAAAGAAAAATGAATTAGCCAGTTATACAATAGTTATGACAACTAAATCAATCAGTTATATATTACCTTAGAGAATTGAGTGGCTTGGTGTGTCTATGATGCAGGGTTTGGTAAGTCATTACAGGCTTCCACTTATGTCAGCTCACCCAAAATTTGGCTATTCTGAGGGGTATATGGTAAGTCAATAATGGTTTGCAATGGCTATGATTCTAGTTCAAGAATTAACTAAGTGGGATGACCCATTTCTTCCATGCTGTGAAGAACTAGTGATTGGTCATCCACTAGTTCATGCACTTGATCCTGCAAACTGAAAAAGCCAAATGTCAGCAATGTCATTTTTCTTGGAACACACTCATTAGATAGAATCAAACCTAAGTTGGTCTAAAGACAGAATCATTAAACACTTTGCTTGATGTTGTGTTTTAGGGATTGTACTACTGTGTGCTTCATTATGTTGTTGAACCTACAAATTTACACAAAAATCACTATATCACTAACCAAACACAAATACAGTTACATAAGTATAATTTTAAATATACATTTACCTTCTTTGTAGTAGTTTTTAGTGTGGCTTTCTTTGTTTTCTCTTATCCATGAACTTGACCATGATATCTTTGTTGTGTCTAGCTTCACCATAAACCATATAATGCATGACTTGGCCCTTCCTTGACACTTTTTCAGTGGCTTGCATTTTTTCCAACTTTTTAGCCTCTAATCTCCTTTTTTTAGCTTTTTTTTACCTTTCTTTACCTCTAGTTTTGGAGGGGGTAGTAGTGATGGCTCCTTACTCACTGGCCAAAATTCAAAGCCTGCAAGTGGATGTAGTATATGGCTATATATGCTCATGAAAGTGTTGAATTGATAGAGTTCATCCATATAATCTTCAGGATTCTCTCTATTGTTCATTAGTGCACAATAAGCATGTGCACAAGGAATTGTTGTTAGATCCCATCTTCTACGGATACAAGTCCTTTCTTTCTTATCTACAATATATTGTTTCCCAAATCCATTCACCTCATACTTGTTTCCTCGATCCCACTTACAAGTATACTTAAAAGACCACTCTTTTATCTTTTCTAACTTATTCTGTATTTTAGGACACAATGCCTTGTTGACCCTCTTTCTTCAAATCCTTTCCATCACAATATGCCTCACCATTTCAAGATAAGAAACCACACCTACAATATGCAAACACAACAATACACTAAAAAATTAACAAGTATTATGAAAAATACTTAAAATGAACAATAAATATTATGGAAAGTAAGTATTATCTTTGTCCCTTACCTCTAATTTTATTGCATTAAAACACTCAAAGATGTTGTTCAACAACAAATCACACTTGGCATGAGTGGTGAAGTAACTCCTTGTCCAATGCTTTGCCTCTATCCCATTCAAGTATAAATAAGCTCCATGATTTAGGTCATCCAATTCCTTCATGCAATTGCAAAAATGTTCAACATAAGAAGCCCTGACACAATTCCACAGCATGTCCTTGAGCTCTTTTCCTCTAAAATCTTTTTTGAAATTGGTGTATATATGATGTACACACCATTTATGTTCAGAAAGAGGGAAAATAGCTTCTATAACTGAAATCAGTCCCTAAAGTATGACAAAACAATAATACAGTTAAATTTTAACACTCATAACACAAAAATAATAAAATAATGTGTGAAATATTTGACACTTACCTTTTGCCTATCACTAATAAATGTCCACTCCTAAGGCTTCTTTTATATCTTGAAGCCCTTTTCTAGCCATAACAGAAACCATAACCATCAGTGCTTGTTCTCCTTCTCCACAATAGCCCATGCCACAGGGTAAATGAAATCATTTTCATCAATGCCTACTATACATAGTAATTGTATCCCATACCTGCCCTTTAGGAAACATCCATCTATCCTAAACAGTTTCCTACACCCTAATTTAAACCCCTTTTTCAATGGTCCTAAGCATATATAAATCCCTCCAAACCTGCCAGTTTTAGCTTGAACTTCAAAAGTGGTACGTGTGCTCCTTGGCATTTTGCTTATTATCTCTAACCTGTAATTGTTAAGCTTACTAACTGCTCTTTCTCATCCTCATCTATCATTGTTAATGTTATAGACTTAGCCCTACTAGATTTTGAAGAGAGAACATTAATCTCATGGTCTTCTTGTATAGCTTTGTTAAACCTTTTCAAAGACCATGAAGGGTTAGTTATGAACCTTTCTAAATACTTATAAGCTAGCCACTTTGAGGAAGCCTACCTAGCATTATGAATTTTGGGGCAGTTATTGTGTTCTAGCTTACAAGACTTAATTTGCATTGTGTTAGGGACTGTCAAAGACTTACTACAAAACATAGAAAATGGATATCCAGGGTTAGGACACTTAGCTTGGCATTGAGTTTGTCAGTGGGTTTAAATACTAATTCATACCTATGTTTAATAGCCCAAGACTTACAAACATCTTTAAACTCAACTAAATTCCTAAACAACAAACTAGGTTTAAGATTAGGATTATCAATATCCCTCTCATATACAAACTCAGGAAACTACTTTTGCCCCTAATCCCTTAGCAAGATAACCCATCTCTAACACATCTACCTTAATTGACAAATTAGATAAACCATCACCTAAGGTAAGGTTTGGTCTCTGCCATAGGTATTCAACCCTCATATCAGTATGCACCCCTTAGGCTTTAGCCATGTTGTTAATATCTAAGAATGACAGTTTATAAGCATTACAATAATAAAAAAACATCTAATTTCCCACCAATATATGTAAAACCTTTCTCAGACTCAACCAACCTACCACTATGATGCAAATGTATAGAAAAATACCCAAAATCAATAGCTGCAAAACAAGGCAGTAAAGAAAAATCAATTACTAACCTATATTTTCACATTACAAAATCACAACAGTAGTAAGAAGTTTCAAATAAAGATAAGAAACCCTAAAATTTTCAATTGCAGCAAAGTCAATACTTATATATGTAGAAAACCCCAACAAAATAACAAAATTTTACATTAAAGAAATTAGCAAATGGCCATTACTATTGCTTTCAATACACAATAACCAAAACTAAGATTCCCACATGAAAATCTCAAAATACCCATACATACAGTCACCAATTCCCATTGATTAAAAAAATAGATATAATTTACAGTAAAATGGAGCTGGTGAGTCAGCCACCATTTTTTTCCACCCCATTTCCATTGCTATTCATGAACCCTTCTCTGCCCTTTTCTATTAACAGTGATGTGGTCCCTTAACTTTTCACGAGCGGGATTCCCTCTATAAACCTCCCTATACTCTTCAAATGTAACCCATCAAACACTCCTTTTAACTATATAAACTCAATGACAGAAACACCCAAAGGAATTGAAATCCTCCAATATGATTTTAGGGTTTCTATATTTAGGGTTTTGCATGTATTCTAAACTAAATCCCTAATTAAACGTTACTAAAATTGAGTTTTTAGCTTTAAAAGTTAAAAAAATCCAAAATTTCTAAATGAATCAAGTAAAAGAAGAATAAATTGAAACTCTTGAGCTTATTTCAAATGGCATTTTTAGTTATAGTGGAAGCTTTGGGCAAAGAGAGAAGGAAGCTTTGGGCAGAGGGAGAGTAAGTTAGTGGGACACGTATCAAATTCTCATTAGCCTTCAATTTTTAATTTTTTCTTTTTCTGGTCAAATGGTTCAGCTGATGTAGCAAGCTAATTTGTCAATTAGTCTGACGTGTCAGCTTATGTGGTATAACACGTCAGAGATCGTTTGCCACGTGTGCCGTCACATCGGATTTTGACATCCTAAAATTGTCAGTAACTTGTCGATGTAAGTAAAATTGAAAGTTGATAATTAAATTGAATAAAATCAAATTTTAGGGACTGAAACAGTAAACCGTTAAAAGCTTAGGGATGATTTGTGCTTTTTACCCAAAAAAAAAAATCATACGACCAAGATACAGGGGAAAAACCTGAAAATTTTGGACGCAGTTTAGTGGAGAGGAACATGCTTGATTCTATTTAATTTGTCCACGTGTACATTTTGAATGAGAGTTGGAAGCGTGGTCTACACATGTGGTGGCGATAGGATGATTAGATTTTCTGAGCATTAAGGGTTTACGTGTCTCACTCTGAGTGGAATATGATCTTGTGGCGTTTCATTTCGTAGATATTTTTCATTTTGCGGAGATTTTTTTTTTGTGTAATTAAAATTATTATCAAATAAATAATTTAATTATAATTTAATTTTATATTTATTTAAGTAAAAAAAAGTAATTATATTATTAAAAATTAATAATATGAAAGTAAAAAATAATAATTTTTAATTTTTATTTTATTAATAAATAATAGAAAAAAATAATATTTACACGAAATAATAAAGAGTTACACTATTTTCTAAACAGAATTTATTATAACTAAAATAAATTTATATAATTTATAAAATTATCTTTATATCAGTGTAATATATAAAGATGTGTAAATGAAGTAATATAAGAATAATTTTATCAATTAGATAAAATTTATTATAACTTTAATAAATTCTGCTCATGAATAAAATCAAAGTAAATTGAAATCTAAATTAAGTAAGATTTACAATAATTTAATAACAATATAAAAATTATAAAAATCTTTTTTTAAAACCTTTAAGTACATATTATTTTTTCAGAAAAAAAGTACATATTATTTTAAATAATCAAATTTATTTAAAATAAATTTTGAAAAATAATATTTTTATCATTAATTTAATATAATCAAATAAAACACTATCACTTTTTTAATATAATTTTTAATAATCAGATAATAATATATACATATATATATAATTTAAATGAATTAATAAATAAATTACCATAAGAAGATATGTTTATAAAGTAGTGTATTTGATAAGAATTTATATATTTGATCATACTAAATAAGTTATTATTAAAAATAATAATAATAAGAAAAAATATTATCTCTTTTTCTTTTTTTAGAGAAAGTATAACCTTATAGGTATTCAGTGAAATCTATTTCAATCTATTTTTTTCAGCTAATCTTCTTTTTTTTTTTTTCAATTGTAAGAAATAAAAATTACATAGATCGTTTTCAACATGAAATTATTGATTTAAAAATAATATAAAATTGAATTTTGCAGAAAATAAGAAATATCTAATATAAACATTGTTTAAAAGAGATAATTAGATTAATTTTTAATAGTTTTAGCATTATTTATGAAAATTTTAGATATATTTAATTTATTTCAAAAATTATATATCATTATTCAATAAATTATAATTATAATATTTGAAAAGAAGAGGTTGATTCTGATATGAGATTTTAGGAGACCCTATCCTTGGCAATCATAGAACCTAAACTTCTTCGCCTGCAACCTATGTCGGATCCGCTAGGCGGCGAGAAGGCCATGGTGCCCCCCCGATCAGCCCATGTGATCTTTTCCCTAAAGTAAGTATACCTAAGATGGCCAAACATATGAACCAGACTGAACTTACACAACCTGCTCCTCGTTTTTTTGCCAATGCTCTAAAGGGCAACCTTGCCTTGCTACTAGTGTCCACTTTACCATAAAACAAAGGGGGATTCGTCTCCATTAAGATTAACGAGAAGCTATATGAGGAAAGAGTTAAAGCGTGTGATCACGCTCTGATTGGGATAATTATTTTGCTTAAAGGCGAAAAGCCTTGGAAACTTGATGAACTAAAACACAAACTTTTCGCTATATGGGACACTAGGAACAACTGAAAATTAATTTCTCTAGGAAGGGGTTTCTTTACCATTCTTCTACAATCAGAAGAGGACAAACATAAAGTTTGGGGAAGGGTAACAATTGCTTTAAAGCCAAGAATTTTGAGGCTACAACACTGGAGCTGTGATTTTGATCCTTAAGCGTAGAAATCAATGAATAGTCAACTTTGTGTTCGATTTTACAAACTCATTGGGAGTACTGGAACCAGCAAATTCTAGTTGACATTGCGAGGGGCATTGGTATACCGCTGAAAATTGATAATGCATCCATCAATGGGGAGTTTGTTCATTTTGCACGAGTTTTAATTGACGTTGATTTATCGAAGGAGCAACCTGAAACACTGATGATCAAGCGAGTGGGGAAGAGTTTTTTCATCGATGTTATTTAGGAAAATTCTCGTACTTTTTGTACAATTTGTCAAGGCTTTGGCCATGTGTCTATGGATTGCAGACATAACAGAAGTAAAATGGGGGAACGAAAAGCAGCAGACGAGGGAAGGAAGAGTGAACAGGTGAAGAAACCTAAAAATAATATAGATCAGAAGGAGATAGAAGAGAATGTGGTTGCAACTGTGCTAGTTAATAATGTATTCACCATTTTGGATGCTGCTTTAACTGGTGCTCAGAGAGCTCCTACTTGTGTTAGAGATATAGACCCAGATGTGATTCACCTATGACATGTGGAGGACAAAACAGACAACAGCAATCAAATTATGGAAGGACCGAGCCTGGTAAATGCAGACGCTGCTACGACCCCCAATGACAGCCCCTAGGAGAGTGAGTAGTCCAAAAAATTAGTTTGTGCAGGATTCTATCTTACAAGCTAACATTGAGCAGAGGAGTCTTGATAATTACTTGCCTCCTACATAAGGGAATGTGCATTCAGGTGTGGTTTTGGAAACGGAAATGAATGACGAAAGAACAATAGGTATTAATGAAAGCAATCAGGGGGATGTTGAGGGTCCTTCAAGTAAGAACTTTAATTGGGAAGATATGGTTGAAGAGGAAGAAGGAAAATGGACTGAAGATAAGTCAGAGAAGAAGGAAAAGGTGGAGCATTGAGGGAAATATAAAGTTGAGCTTTCTAAGAGGCCAACTCGGAATATCAAACCCACCCATTTCAGATGAAGGCATTCTATTAGAATTGCAGGGGCTTTGGAAACCCTGAAACCTAAAGAGTTCTTTGAAGTTTTTATCATTCTTATTCTCTAAATTTTGTTTGTCTTGTAGATCCAATGATTGATGTTAATTCAATTCGTCCTTTTAGAGTTCGTTGGGCCTTATTATTGTGGTTATCAATCAGAAGCCCCTACCTTTTATTTGGGTCTTTTGTAAAATGAATGCTATTCAAATCAATACTTATATGGTGAATGAAAATTTTATTTTTGTTGATTTTACTGTTTGTGGGATTGTTTATGGATTCTATTTCATTTATGATAGTGTTTAGGCGAATAGAAGGTTGCTTCTTTAGAATTCTTTTTGCAACTCCTTGAGCTCTATGCCTAATCATTGGATGATAATTGGTGAATTTAACTATGTTCTTAGAGCTCATGAGAAATATGGCAAACTTCTTGCTGCTCGACCTTATCGTGATTTCCAAGCCTTCATTGATGATTGTTCCCTTTCGAAAGTTCATACAGTTGGAGTACGCTATACTTGGTTCAGGGGCTGACGTAGGTCTACCAATGTTGAGAGTAGATTGGATAGAGCTCTTATTAGCTCTAATTTTACCTCTTTTTGGTTGAAGGCTAGTTGCGCTGTTTTGTCGAGGCATCACTCAGATCATTGTCCTCTTATTTTCTATTGTGACACTAATGCTGGCATTGGAAAATCTATTTTCAGGTTTCAATCTATGTGGATCTCTCATCAAGATATCAAGGCATTCATTGCAACAACTTGGGAAAGCTTTCATTGTTATGGTCCCCCAATGCAAGTTTTGATTGCTAAATTGAAGCACCTCTGGCATGCTTTAAAGCACTAGAATAGAGAAATTTTAGGAAACTTACATAATAATGTCAAAATGGCTTCGGATGATTTGAAAATAATTCAAGTTGACATTGGTGCAGGTAATTTTTCAAAGGAGACCCTCCGTCATGAATTAGTTGCTCATGAAATGTTGGAGACTCATCTAAAGTAATAAGAAGCTTTCTGGTGAAACAAAAGCCATGTGAAATGGCTTGAGGGAGGCAACCGAAACACAACATTTTTTTTCAAAAAAATCATTCATATAGACTTGCACATGATGGAATCAATTGTTTAAACATTAACGGTCAAGTGTGCTTAGACCCAAACTTGATTAAGGATCATATTCTTAATTTTTATGGTGATTTGTTTGCAGCTACCCCTTCGGACCGCAACTTGGATTTCAATGAAGTGCAAAATGTGATTCCTTTGTGGTTCACAAATGAGAAAAATGAATGCCTCATTTCCATCCCATTTTCTGAGACTATTTGAAACATAGTTTTTAGCATGGATGCAAACAATGCTCCATGACCGGATGGGTTTTCTGAACTTTTTTTCAGAACTTACTAGGATATTGTTAAAACTGAAGTGTGTGCTGTGGTGACTCAGTTTTTCAATTCATGTTGTATTTTAGGAGGTTTCAATTTTAATAACATAGTATTGATTCCTAAAGTGGTTGAAGCAATGGATATCAAGGATTTTAGGCCTATTGTTTTTAGTAATTTTTCTTTCAAAATTATCTCAAGAATTATTGCTGACAGGCAAACTAATATTGCTACTCGGGTGATTTCAAAATATCAGTTTGGATTTTTAAAAGGTCAGATTATTGGGGATTGTATTGCAATAGCCTCATAAGGGGTTAATGTTTTGAATAAAAAAATATTTCAAAGGTAATTTAGCACTCAAAGTTGATATTGATAAAGCATTTAACACTGTTAGCCGGCACTTTATTGGTTCAGGTCTCGATGCTTTTGGTTTCTCACCTATCTTTAATGGCTGGGTTTAGGAACTTTTTGGTTCAGCTAGGCTTTCTATACTATTGAATGGCAACGCCCGTGGATATTTTTCCTGGAGAAGAGGAGTGCGGCTGGGGGATCCTTTATCCCTGTTATTATTCTGCTTAGTCGAGGATTTTTTGAGTAGGAAACTTGAGAAGCTGATGAGTGAGGGTCACATTACTCCTATTTCTTATGGGAAAATGGCTTTTCCTTCCCATTTACTCTATACTGAAGATGTTCTAATTTTTTGCAAAGCCACCTTTTCCAACATTAAAGCAAATTTTCAATTATTTTAAAGTTATGGTGTTCTTTCGGGACAAATTGTAAATTGGAATAAGTACAGTAATTTTTTAGCTCACATATTTCTACTGCACGTTGTGCTAAACAGAAGAGTAATTCTAGTGTTAAATAGGGTACCCTTCCTTTTATGTATCTGGGAGTTCCTCTATTTTTTTAGGCTCCTAGGTGAAAGTAGTTACAACCAATTATGGATAGAATTCTGACTCACTTCTCAAAATGGAAAAGGAATTCGTTATTCCAAGATGGGCAATTGGTTTTAATCAACTTTGTAACTACAAGCTCCCTGCTTCATACTTTCAGTATATACAAATGGCCTCAAAGTTTGATTAAGCACCTTGAGAAGCACATTCGAAACTTCCTATGGATTGGTTCTATTTCTTCTTGAAAATTAGTCTTAGTGCCTTGGTCTCAATGTTGTTTACCATGATTAAAAGGTGGAATTGGATTAAAAAGGTTGAGTATGTTATATGAAGCAATGTTGTCTCACCTTGCTTGGGGGATGATCGTGAATGAATTGTTTGTGTTTTCTCTCTTCAGACATCAGTACCTAAACATTGGATGTAACCCAAATCACTCTTTCTTCCTTTCTTCTATTTGGACTTCAATTAAGAATTGTTATGTTGATTTGTGGAATCACCATCGGTGGCTTATGGGGGATCATAGTAACTGGAATTTATAGTTTAGTAAGTGAGTTATTCCAATAATTGCTGATGTTATTGGTTTTGAGAATATTAATTTATAGCACTCCATTAAAGACTTCTATTCAGCTAGTGGGTGGAGGATAACGTGGACACTGAAAACTGCAAACCTAACTATTGAATTAATAGCTTCTAGTGTTCAATTGCTTGCTAATGTTCCAGATTTTTTAGCCAAGACTGAATCCAGCAGTGGAAAGTTATCTTGCAAGGCGTACTATAACTATACGAGGCACGCATTTGCTGAAAAAAGAATCTTTAAACTCATTTGGGCTCCTTTTATCCCTCTCTCAAGGTTGTGGACCTGCTGGAAACTGCTACAAGAGAGGCTAGCGATGGAAGATATGTTGGCGAGTAAGGGATAGCGACGCCGTCTTGCTATCACCTCTATGGTAGCATACAAGAAATCACAGCACATCTGTTCGTAGTGTGCTTATTTTCTCAAGTGATTAGGAGGAGTTTTATTCATTTTTAGGGCTGGTATACTCTCAACATTTGGATATTGCAGAATTTTTTGAGAGGGCGGTCTCAATTCAATTGAGGTCTCAACTTGTGGTAATTTGGAGAATTGTAGTAATCTTGATAATCTAGCTCATTTAGTGCACCAGGAATGATGTTATTTTCAAGATGTTTAGCCAAATGTTCATGTTGTCCTACGACATTTGTGGAGATTGATGAAGGAGGCAACTTCTTTCAAGATTGGTGTTATAAATAATTCCCTTAATGAGCTTAATGTTCCATCTTCTCTTAATGTTACGAGAAGGCCACGATGAGCCCCAATTATTATTTTGGTGATTTGGCAACATCCTCCCAATGGGTGGATAAAAGTTAACATTAATGATTCTTGTGCAAATAATCTTTTTGGTGCAGGTGGTATTTTTAGAAACATTAGAGGGTTTTCTCTTGGCTATTTTTCCTTTGGCACTGGTACTAATAATGCTCTCATGGCAGAATTGATAGCTGCATTTTTTGCAATCAAAACGGCCTGAGAGAAGGGGTGGCATAAACTATGGCTGGAGAGCGACTCGACTTATTTCGTCTCATTAATCAAAACAAAGTCATAGGAGATTCCATGGGAGCTCAAAGTGCGGTGGTCAAAATGTCTCACTATGATTTCTTTAATGAAGATGGTAGTGTCGTATACATACAGGGTGGGGAATGGTGTAGCAAATTCTCTAGCTAATTATGGTCGTGTTCAGCAAACTTTACAATGGTGGAATGAGGTTCCTTCTTTTTGTACATCATTTTATGATGATTTTCTCAAACGTGAGAGGTTTAGATTTGTATAGGCGATCAACCTTTTTTTTCTGTTTGTATTTTTCTAAACCTTGAATTGGTTGTACTCTTATTTTTTATTTTTCATTAATAATATTTTGAGAGTTAGAAAATGAAGAGGTCGCTCTAAGGGTGCCAACCTAGTTGGGATGCCTATGATGCGGTCACTGATTCTTGCTGCTCAACCTTTTCTTTAAAAAAAATTTTATTATAATATTTAAATAGCTTATATATATATACTAACATAATCCCAATCAAATATCTTAAAAAAAATACATAGTACCAATCAAGGAAAATATTTTTTTTAATAAAAAACAATGAAAATAACAATATAATTTATATATAGTCATATCTTCATTCATTTTTATAAAATATATACTATCAAGAACATATTTATATAGTCATGATAAATATATAAAGTTAAAGTTTAATAAATCTATTATGTTTCAAGTTTTGAACTTTTAGTTTTTAAATTTTGAAATTTTCAAAAGAAAAATTTTAATTTAAAAGTTCAATTTGTTAAAAGTAATTATTATAATTTGTAAAGGGTATTTATGTCCAAAAATATTTCCCTTGATTTTCAATTTTATATATAGTACTAGTTTTGTTTACACGTGTGATGCACGTGATTCAAACTATTATCAAACATGTGATTCGTTTTTACTTCAATAAAGATTTTATTTTTAGTTATTTAAGAAAAAATAATAATTTTATTATCATCGATAAAAGGATAATTAATCATACAAAATTTAAAAATATTAGTAAATATATTTTCAGTAAAAAGGATATAACTGGTTTTCAATTATTCAATCTCTTCTATTTTTATCATTTGATTATTAAAATCTTTTTTAAAATTCAATACGTCATTTATCATGATATATATATTAATTTAAAATATTATAAAAACTTGTGAAAGACATAGTATATTGATATCAGATTGAAAATAGTAAGACTAACAAATTTTAAAGTTTGAAATAATATTGAATATAAACTTTAACGCTTAAAGAATTTCAAAAAATATGTTCGATTAGAGGAGTTTTAATATATTCATCGTTAAAAATTTGAATATCTTAGAAAGAAAAATAAGCATGAAAGGGAAAAAAAATGTGAGAATTAAAAGAGTTAGAGTTAATATTTTTTTCAATGCATATTATAATGAATAAAAAAATGGTAAATATATAAATCGTAATAAATATAATATGAATTTTATATATGGAATAGATTTTAATAATTTAATTTTATATAATAAAAAATTGAAAAATATAATAATAACTTTATAAATTAAATAATATTTATTTATGCAATTTTGATTGGTATATGCACATAATATACGTTAGTATAGTAATTTTAAATTAAATAACATTATCATTCAAAATAAATAAATTAAATAACATTAATTTATACAATTTGAATAATGCATATATATTTGATATACATTATATTTAAATATTATTATAAAAATTTATATTCAAATAATAATTTTTATATAATTGATCTTTATTTATGTTAAAAATATATTTAGTATTATTTTAAAAATTAAAAATAATTATTTTTTAGATATAAATAGTAAAAAAATATTATTGATATATGTTAATAAAAATTAGAAATTAATTTTCACAAATTTTATATGATAGAAATTTTAAAATTATAATAGAGACTTTATAAAGTAAATAATATTTTTTATCCAAATTTAAACAATATTAGTAATATATTTATAATATGCATCATATATAAGATTTATCATTAAAAGTTATTTTTGTAATGATACTTTTATAATTGCCTCCGAAAGCCGTAGTGTGACAGTAAGTAGTTAATATTTATAGTTGAATATTCCAAATTTGAATCTCAGTCGAGATAGGATGTAAAATTGATTTTGATATTACTACATCCTCCTACTTATTTTTTTAAAAAGAAAAAATACTTTTATAATTAATATGTATATAATTTTATCAAAGATATATTTAATATTATTTTTAAAAAAAAATCAAAATTACACTTAAAATATATAATACACTACATTATGCAAACAAAAATATATAAAAATTTGTAAGTTCAAAAAAATAATTTACACATAATTAATAGTATATAATAACTAATTTTCATTTTAATTAAATTTATCCAAATAAAATTATATATTCAAAATTAAAAGAAAATAAACTTCTTTAATAGTTTTTTTTGAAAAGTTTCTTTAGTTGTCAAAATTTGAAATTTAAAAGTTTGTAATAAAGTGTATTTATTTAATATTGTTACAATATGATATTTTATGATTGATAATTTTAATGACTTAAATTTTAAAATTAAAAATGCATATTTTATTAAAGTAATTAAATTATTTAGTAAATGGTATTACTGTCCAAAAAAGCTTTTCCCAAATCACCACTTTTATAATTAGTATAGATATAGAATATAGTTATGAAGTACAAATAGGGGTGTAACTATCCACTTCTTAACACATATTATAAATCACTCTCAATCAAGGCGGGCTATAGTATTTTAGAGATTCTAAACAATAGAAAAAAATAGTAAAATTATAAATTTGGTATCTCAATTTTTCAGTTTCGGCTAAAATAGTGTCTCAATTTTTTTTTATTTCAAATTAGTATTTCAACTATTTAAAATAGTTCTGGTTTAGTGTTTTTAATTGATTTATAAGTCATTAATCATCTCAGATCTAATTACTTAATTATCATCAAATTTAATTACTTAATTAAGTACTAAAATAATATATTAATCTTTTAATATTATTTAATTATGATGTGGCATGCTCTATCATTATTTTTGGATTCACACAATATTGAAAAAGTATTCTGACAAGGGATAAATTGGTCAAAACACTAATTTAAAAATCATTTAATATAGTTGAGATACTGATTTGAAAAAAAAATTGAAACACCGTTTTAACTAAAACTAAAAAGTTTAAACACTAAGGGCTCGTTCAGTATCACTGTGATTTTCTGTTTTTTTTTAATTTCTATTTTCAAATTTCAAAAATTAAAGTATGAAAAATATTACTAAAAAGAAATATTTTTAATATTTTATTTTATATTTATCCAAAAACAAGTTAAAAACATAAAATAGAAAATCAAAAATAACAAATTCTGATTTTTAAAATATTTTTTTTTATTTTTTTAAAAAAAGAAAATGGTACCAAACATACCCTAAATTTATAATTTTACCCATAAAAAACACTATTTTTTATATAATTTTTTTGTAAATATAAATTTTACAAAAATTAATAATAAAGTAATTAATTTAATAATAATCCAACAAGTTATAAATAATTAATATCAAATTATATTTATTTTGATAATAAAAGTTAAGAATATTCATTCCTTCGAAAAAAAAAGTTAATAATATTCATAGTGATAATATAGAAAAAAAATAATATTGAAAAATACATAAGAGAAATCTAAGTGTTTTAATGTTACGTCACAAATAATTCCTAATTTTTTTTACCATATTCCTTATATGTTTCTTAAATATATACATCACATGTCAAATAAAACTGAATTAATATATAAAATTAAATTAATGATATTGAAAATAAATATATCGATCATATTAACTTAAAAGAAATTAAATTCATTTTATAAATTTCAATTTTAGTATAAAAATTAAAAACTTTGTATTAATCATATTCTTAATTTTTTTTAAGTTCTTCAATTCGTCTAATCAAATTTTAAAAGACAAAAATAGTAAAAAAAATATATTATGTTATTCATTAAAAAATATCATAAAAATGTAAAAAGTTAGGTAAATAAATATAATTTTATTTGATATAAAATTTTTAAAAATATGATACTCCTTTTATTATAAAAACGCTAAGCAGTTGCCTAGGTCGCATACTCCCTGGAGCATCCTCTACTCTCAGTGTGTATAGGAAGCTACTCATATATGAGATCTCTTACTCTTAATAACAACATTTTTGCCACTTAAATTAAACTTTAAGTGTGAAATTAGTCTTTTTTATTTAATTAAATAAAAAAATAAATTTTTAATTTAATTTTCTTTTTCATTTGAATTATGTTTTTTTTATTGGATTTGAATTATACTAGTGGATGGTTTTGGGGTGGTACTGGTCCTTTAAAGAAAGTCTAGTCCTACTAGATTTTGAAATGGAAGTTGAATCTGAAAAGTCTTCTTGAGCTAGAATCAACTAAGCCTAAATTATCTGAGTTTGAAAACCTTTGAGTCCTCCATCCCCTACTTTCAAATTGCTAAATTTGATGAAACTGTGATTTGTTCCTTTTGCGGTCTAATAAAATGAACAAGTTTTTATAATCATGTTTTCTTATTCTCTTTCCAACTGGTGAATCTGAGTTTAATCAATCAGAAAATGAGAATCAAAAAATAAAATCAAATAACTAATGTTGTTAAAGAGCCCATTTCAAAAAGACAACATTCATTTTCATTTGCATCCTCAAACAAGTCTAGTACAGAGACAAGTATCAAAGAGTTCAAATATTGCTTCGCCAAGAAGCACAGTCTCGATCCAAGAATCGTCGTCTATAAGATTCCAACCAATTCAGATTGCAAGCTTGTCAAATAGAAACTCAGGCACATGAAAGTTGAATCATCACTCCCAATCAAAGAAAAAGTTTCCAAATTCGATCGATTATACATCCTGGTGGCCATCAACTACTTCACCAAGTGGGTAGAGATTACTCCTTATCAAGTCAAAAAGGGTCGCCCAATTCATCAAGACATCATTTACAAAGTATGGTGTTCCTTTAGAAACCATAAAAAATAATGCCCCTACCTCTAAAAGTGGTGGCCACTTTCAACATCATAAGTCTTCTCCTTGCAGACCATAAACCAAAGGAGCTACCAACAAAGCTCTCAACCATTCTAAAAAAAGATTAATAATCACAAAATTTGACATCTCCACTTTCCAAATGCCTCATTAGGTAAAGAACTTCATTCAAATCAGCCACCAAGGTAACACCCTACTCACTAAAATATGAGATGGAAGCAGTCCTACCCATTGGAAGCTCAATCTATATGGGTCCTTCGAGAGAGTCAAATCAATGAAACTAACTGGCAACATGCCTACTTTAATCAAACTCAACCTTATCAATGAGAAGCAAATGGAAGCCCTTTACCAAGCTTGCAAGGCACTTCAACAAACTTGCAAGGCACTACCGACTTAAGCTTGCAAGGTGTTTCAACTAAAGGGTCAGAGACAAAAACCTGCACAAAGGTGACCTGGTCCTCAAAGAAATCAGACAACTCATATTGGATCTTAGGGGAAAAATTAGACCTACCTTAAGCGGTCCATTCATCATCAAAAAAACATGACTAGCGAAGATGTAAACCTGATGGACATCGACAACAATGAGTTTAATCATTTAACAAATTTGGATCAACTCAATTGATATTTTGTTTGAAGATTACACTTGCATCATCATTGTATCAAGAACTATATAAACTTGATTCTCTAAAATTCATGTTGTATTTTGTTCTCAATTTTTAAATACATTGTATAGAGATACGTAGGTAACCCTCATTGGGTACAATTTAAAGCATTTAATAAACTTCAATGTTTTCACATCTCATTTGGGCTCTTTAACAAAGTATGCAAGAATAAACAGATAAAATTTGAAAAAAAATAATGAAATCTGCTAAACTGAAAATACAAATAGGCGACTTAGGCAAAAGTTAGGGTACTGCCTGCTAGATTGATAAATCGAAAAAGTCAATCTAGGCAACAATCAAGGCAACTCATCAGGTTAAAAACCCGAAAGGGCGACTTAAGCAAAAATTAGAGATTTTAATCAAAATAATGTGTTTTATTAAACTCTTATTTACCTTTTGGAACATAAAAAAAGGACCATTGAAACTCAAATACATTTCTCTAAATCACTCATCCTCTTGCAAAAGGGTAACCCTAGTGGGCCTCCCAGACAAAACTGACAAGTCATTCACCCTTCATCCTTCAAACATGCCTCAAATATAGCAACTCCTCAAGGAATCCAACCTTATCCCCAGCGGACTTCTCAAACATCAACATTTTCCCAATGGCTTCCTTGAAACATCTCCCCAATGAAAATTAAATATAACTGGGCCCTCAAAGGAGTCATCCAATGAAAATTCCCCAAGTAGAGTCCGTTAATGTAGAGTTGATCACCAATCCCCAATGAAGCAACAACTACCGCCAAAGCTAAACAGCTTCTCAACCTAAAACTAGCTCAATTATAGACTTTAATTTACCCGTTTGGGCTATTAGCCCAACCACTTATACATCTTTTATTCCATCCAGACAAATAAGCAAAGGCCCTCCACCTATCACCCAAACAAACACCATTTTTTAAAACTTTAAATCTCATAGACATGGTAGACATATTCATCATATCAACTTCTGTGTCACTTGAACCTAAAAAAAAGCGTTCTTACTAACTTGAAGCAACCCACTGACAAAGCCTTTCCAACCTCAGACTTTAAAACAAGAAACCCATCAAAGATAACACCAAGTCAGAACGCATGGTTCACTGAGTCTTACAAAACAAATTCCAAACACTCCAAAGTGTCCAATTGATTTTCACTAACCCTGTATTGCCCGAGGTTAATTCTATTGACCTTGTTTAGGTTCTTGATCACCCATGCATCACGTAGCTAAAGTATGGCTCCATTTGTGAGGGCAACTCATAAAATATTATGTTTCTCAAAAATAAATTTTCATGAGTAAAATGCAACATAATTTCAAAAAATTTGAAATTTTATACAAACATCAAAGCTTTATAAAGTGCAAGTGCTTTTACAAAACAAAGACCCACAGTAGACCATACTCAGCATGCATCCCATGCACCATATAATTGAAATGTCTGTTTCATCCAACACATATCTAAGGGTATCCTCTGGATAAGAGTCCCTTCCCACAAAAGGTACTATAACTATTCATCAAAGCTCTGAATCTGATGATGTCAAAGCCTCACATGGCACAACAAGCCCATAAGTTCATATGGCATGATTACTAAGTTCCACATGACAATTGTAACATTTGGCATTCCCAACTTGGCACACAATAAGCCTAGAAGCTGACATGGCACTGATGGGTTCACTAGTCCAGAAACAGAAATGGTAGCGTCACTAAACTAGAATCTGACATAGCACCTATGGGTTTACTGTCATTAGTATCACCTTCTGCTCGAAGCTAATTCAAATGAGGGGGTAGTTGTGAACCCTCAAATTTTCACCTCCAGGATTGTCACTCGCCTCATGACTATCAACTAGACTTAAAGTTCTGGGAATGGAACGGAGTCAAAGGGGCAGCAGCGTTACAAGATTTACATGAAAAATTCTCCAAGTCTGAAAATATTCTTAACAAAAATCTCTTATTTTTACACTATTAAAACCGACCCATCAATATGAGCCTATAGACTTAAATCATGCTTAAATTGGACCTCAAACAAATCCAAAAAGTTTAAAAACCAAACCAAATCAGACGAGACCGGGACTGCGAACTGGGTGAGTGAGCCAAGGCCCTGGCACACGAGGTAAGCACCTGGATCACGGGCCAAGGGAATGGCGCACATGCCAACTTCCTAGCACACACACTAGTACCTGGCACAAGACCCAAATTTCTGACGATTCTGACTCAATTTTTCTATAAATTTGACCCCTATATCACCATTTCAGACAAGTTTTGATAGCTAACCTCTACCAAAATATTTACTAAAATTCTAAACACCCAAACCTATGCAAAAACTTTTCACTAAAATTTGAATCAACGTCAGACACATTTTCATACAATTCCCTTCGAACACAACGGAGACCTGATCTGATTTAATCAAGCCCTCTAAAGCTCCTATTTCAGGTCCAAGAAAACAAAAGGTTGTATCAACAATAGTATTAGTATCCTTTTGTCTATTTTCAATTCAATTAAATCCTAAAATCGGTTTAGGTCATCCATTTTCAAAATCATTTTTCTTTAATCTAAAACTGAACTGATTAAAGCCTATTTAATTAATTCTTTCAAAATTAAAATGAATTATCTTCTGAACACACAAACACTAGCCCACTTTTTTTCAAAACAACCCCAACCCTTTTTCTAGAAAGGAGAACAATGTGGGGTTTGATTCTCATTCAACGGGATATGCCAACAAGCCATTTCAAGGCTTCAACTCTAAAATAATTTTCTTTCCTTTTTTCATTCTTATTTATGTTCTATTCTTTCTTTATTTTATTTGTATTTTATTATTATGTTATTTTTGTGTATTGTTGTTATTTTATATATATGTTGTTATTGGGGAATGTGTACACTTCTTATGCCTTATGGCTAGAGAAGAGATCCCCTTTATATTTCTATTATTTTACATGTAATTTTATCTTTTTATCACTTTCATTGTTATTTTGTTGTTGTTGGGGATGTGTTCCTTCCCTAGTATCCTTTTTAGGCTAGAAGAATGACCCATGTTTATTTTTATTCATTTTTCATTTACTGCTTTCATTATTCTGCCATTCATGTTATGATTTGTTCATTCATCATTTGATCTGTTATAATTGTCCATTCATCATACATGAAATTATTTTCAACCGAAACCATATGATGTTTTAAGCCAAATCTGTTTAAAAATGAACTTATTTTCTAAAAATAACTTTTGTATCAATCACGAGCCTTCATATCTATTCTTTGGTATGAGGTTCGCCTTTTCTAAAATTTGGGAAAAATCATATTTTAATGGAGTTAAATGGTTTCTTAATTACCTTGAAAATTTGGTTTTCTAAAGAATTAAATGACGACTCACACAAACAATGTAACCAACGGACTCATAAGGAGTTCACCCAAAGTGGGAATATGTTCCACCAATGCCATATACAATTTGACCCCCTTATGGTTGGTTTCCTCGAGGCTAGAAACCTGAGGCGTGCTGTCAAACTGACTGGGTGGGGCCTCACAGAGCTATACAATCACCAATGTCCCTCCCTTTAAGGAATCCAAATTGATTTTTAGATATGATGCGAGAAGCAATAACTCTCAAATGATCAACAATTATTCTAGTAATAATTTTAAAAGCAAAATTACTTAATACTATGGGTCAAAAATTCTGAATTCCAATCGCACCACTAATCAAAATAAGAATTAAATTACTAGAATTAAACCCTCATGTAACTGAGCTAGAAACAAAAAGGATGTGATAACATTGCAAACCTCAATGCAAACAATATCCTAGTATGTCTTGGAAAATAGACCAGAAAATCAATCCATTTAGCCCCAAAGCACTATCACTATCCATATTGAATACCATTGCACGAATTTTGTCCACTGAGGGAATTTTCAATAACATGCCTTTCTCTTCTGTAGTAACCATTAACAGAATAACATCCTTGACCCCATAAAGATTTCTAATCAATCTTGAATCATCTTCATTGAATAGGTCTTGAAAGAAGCTGATCGTGTGATCTTTAATACATACTTCATCATATATAAGTTTCCCATCCACAATAAAAGAGAGAATACTTGAGACAACCTTCCTTCTGCTATGAGTTTGGTGGAAAAAATTAGAGTTTTGATCTCCCACTTGAAGCCATTTGAAATAACTCTTCTCCTTCATCGGTTACTCTTGTTGCTTTAGAAAAGTATCAAGATGGAAGTGTGAAGCAAGTTCTCTCGAAATCAGCTCATCTGATGGACCCAAATTAGCTATATTTTCTTGTACACTCTTCAAATATATAGCAGCTTTTTTAATGTTGTTATCTATATTACTAAAAGCTTCTTGATTCCAAAGCTTTAGAGCTTACCTCAGACACTGAAGCTTCCCATTAAGAATTTTCATTGGCACTCCCACTACACGACTTGAGTTCTAAATTGAAGAAATGAAATTACATAAATTTGGGTGTAAAGACCATATGGACAAAAAGCGAAAAAAGGAAGATTTCATCATTTTATCAAGATCACAGCTGAGAAGCAAAGGATCATGTTAAGAGTATCCGAAGATGCTAGAGCTTTGTCTAACCTGCATTCGATTTGATCAGCTCTAATTCTTCCTTTGCACCATGTAAAATGAGGACCCAAAGTGTGAATTTCATTCAGCTTGCAGTCTTCATTAAAAGATTAGAAGTCCAAAAATGGACGAGAAACATGAGACCTTCCTTGATTTTTCACAAGCTCCAATAATTGAGTTAAAATCTCCAATTATTTCCCAGGAGCTTGGCATGGTAGCAAGAGCATCACTCAATGTATTCCATAGCTGCATTCTCCTATTAGCACTTACATTAGCATAGACAAAATAAAAATGTTAAACAATATTATTAGCTATAAAATAAAAAACAACAAACTATTCATCAATCATGACATTGGGAACCAGAAAAGTGTTAACCCTCCAAAACACCTAAATAGATGGCAAAGGCTTAGAATTGACAAGGGCCAATACTAAGCCAAGAGAATCCCAGTAGCTAGTAGGAATAGATGATAGAGGAACCATTGGCTCAGCTAAGCATAAATAATCTGATGTGTGTAATCGACAAAACTTGTGTAAGATTATTTGGTAGCCAGAATTCCCTAAGCCCTACAATTCTAATAGAACACTTTCATCTAAAATGAGCACACTTTCTGCTCTCCCTTTTAGGATGGGAAGACTTCTCATTATTCTTCACTGAAGAGTTATTTTTCCCTTTTACCATCCACCACTCCCTTTTGTTATCTGGTTTGTTTTCAACTTGATCAGCCTAGGTTTACTGTACATTTACTGTCGTTGGAATTATAATACCAGATGAGCCCTCAACTACCCTTAAAAAAACTTCAACTCCATTCTCTTTCACTTCCACCCCAGTGGCATCGGCTATCGTATTGTCCACAATATCATTCTCCTTACCTATAAGGTTATGACTTTCTTGCCATGGTAACTCACTATGTTCATCTCCAGAAGTCTCCCCATCACCAATATATGGTGCTTGATCACTGCCATTACTACTAGCATTTTGAATATCGGCCTCTTCACCATTCTTATCACCAATAGCTTTATGTATATGTGAGGCCCCATTCGAACTTGGGCAGCCGCTAGCATGCCTTCAGTGTGCCTTCGAGTTTATGGCTCAAGAAAATCGACCGTGTAGGGTCAAATTATGCATGATGTCGTAGTTTCGACAGTATTCACTTTAGGTGCACTCCTTATGAGTCCGTTCGGTGCAAGTGTGAAGGTGAGTTAACACTTAATTTTTAGAAAATTATTTAATTTCCGTGGTAATTAAGAAACTATTTAATTCCATTTTTATGAAAAATGATGTTTTGTCCAATTTCATTAGAAAAAATGAGCCTCGACCCAAAGGTGGATTCAGAGACTCGTGATTGATAAAAACCTTTTTCCATTTTAGAAAATTATTTCATTTTCTAAACAATTTTGGCTTAAAATTGATTGAATAGATTTGATTTAAAAAAAAAAAAAAGACTTTTGTGTATGCACTACATACTTTAATGATGCATGAATAGGATAAACATGCCAGAATGATGCATGGACACATATAATAGCATTAATGGAAATTATAAGCAAAAATAAAAAATGGCATAAAATAAATAGAGGTCTTTCCTCTAGCCCCGAAGGGTTCTAATGAAAGCACACATCCCTAATAAACAAACTGAAAAGTAAAATAATAAAATGAATAGATACATCAAAATGATAACAACAAAGGGGGGATCCCTTCTCTAGTCTAAAACTGATCTGGGAAGAGAACACATTCCCCAAGAATTACAGAACACTAGAAAAGAAATAATAACAAAAATACGGCTAAAAATAGTAAAACATAAAAAAAATAAACTGAAATAAAAAGAAAATAAAAATAAAGAAATAGGAAAAGGAAAAATTTTAGAGTTGCAGCCTTAGAATGACTTACCAACATATCCCTTTGAATGGGAATCAAACCTCACGCCGTTCTCCCTTCTCGTGAAAGGCGTGGTTATTCTGAAAAATAGTGGGTTAGTTGGTCGTAAGTTCATAAGCTAATTCATTTTACTTTTAAAAATAATTAACTAGAAGGCTATTAATCAAATCAGAATTTAATTAATGAAAAATGATTTTGATAATTTGAAATTTATCATATGGCAGTTTTAAGGG
Source organism: Codiaeum variegatum (assembly GCA_948294925.1). NCBI lineage: Eukaryota > Viridiplantae > Streptophyta > Magnoliopsida > Malpighiales > Euphorbiaceae > Codiaeum > Codiaeum variegatum. Next base: position 6,311 of record CAOJBK010453602.1, on the reverse strand, counting down.
CTTTTTAATTCAGAATCAAAATACTACACATTTGATATCCTACCTTTAGCTTTAGGGACTCGAGACAAGCGATTGAGATGGCTTAATAAAACTGGACAAGGTATCCATTGTGTTCGAAGAAGATTGCCAGAGAACTGATGGACGAATGACTTGTGAATTGTGGACTAAATGCCTGATCGGAATATAGAAAGTCTGGTGTTTTAGTTTGAATTTTGGTATCTGGAGGTGTTTTCAGCAGAGTTTCGATGTAGAAAATAGTTATGGGAAACATTTTGGCAGAGGTTCGATATGAAAAATGTCTTCAAAAATTGACTAAGGGGTCAAATTTATAGAAAATCATGTCAGAAAAGTTGGAAAATTAGGTCTAGTGCGTCAGATCCTTGACTCATGCGTCAAAACCTAAAGGCATGTGTTTGGGCCTTAACTCATGCATTTAGGCCTTGACATATGTGTTTAGGCCTTGACGCATGCGTTTGGGCTTTGGCATATGGGCTTGGTTCACAAGGTTCGATCCAGTCTGATTCGGTTCTATTTTTCATGTTTTCTGGGTCTGTTTGAGGTCTTATTTGAGAGGTGATTTAAACTTATGGGCTCGTATTTAGGGGCAGGTTTTAATGGTTCAGCAATGTGGGTTCATAAATGACCCTTGATCTAAAGTAGCTTCGAGCAGCAGATGATTCTAATGATAGTGAACCCACAAGTGCCATGTTGGATTTTGGGCTTGTGGCATTGCCATTTCGGCTTCTAGTCTTGTGATGATGCCATGTTAGTTTTAGGGCTTGTGACCATATCAGATTAAGGGCTTATGCCATGTCAGTTTATGGGCTTATGACCATGCCATGTTGGATTATGGGCTTATGCCATATCAGCTTCTAGGCTTATGGTGTGCTAAGATGAGGATGTCAAATGTTAAAATTGCCATGCGAATCTTGGTGATCATGCCATATGAACTTATGGGCTTATTGGATGTTGGAGTTGAGTCATGTGAGGCTTTGACCTCACCAGATTTTGATTTTTATCAAGTAGTTATAGTACCTTTGCATTACGGGTAAAAGACTTCTTCAAGAGGATGCCCCCAGATATGTGTTGGATGATGTTAGGAGATGCATGTTGAGTATGGTCCACTGTGGAATTTGTTTTATAAAAGCATGTGTGTATGAAATTTTAACTTTTCTAAAATTGTGTTGCATTTTTCTTATGAAATTTTATTTTTGAGAAATAGAATATTTTGTGAGTTAAATGGAGCCATACTTCAGCCACCTGATGCATGGTGATGTAGGAACCTAAACAAGGTTGAGAGAATTAACCTCAAGCCAGGTTTGGTGCTCCAGGTTGTGAAATCTGATTAGATACTTTTGGAATATTTTTTGTGAGACTTGGTGAACCATGTGTTTAGACTTAGTGTTGCTTTTGATGGGTTTCTTATTTCAGAGCCCTAGGTTGGAAAGGCTTTGTCAGTTGGTTGCTTCAATTTAGTAAGAAGACATTTTAGGTTTAAGTGACATATAAGGTGATATGATGAACCTGTCTGCCTTGGCTATGAGATTTAAGGGATTAGGAAATAATGCTTGTTTTGGGAATTTGATAGAAGGTCAATACTTTTTCTTGAATGCTTGAATGGTTGAAGGGATCACAAAAGTGGTTTGGCTTATTCCCTAGATGGGTGAAGGGAAATATTTAATTAAGCTAGTTTTGGGCTAAAATGTCGCTTAGCTTTGACAGTAGTTATTGCTCCATTGGAGATTTGTGATCGACTCTGCATCGATTGACTCCACTTAGGGGATAGTCATTGACTGGCTCCTTTAGAGGTTTAGTTGTATCTAATTCTCACTAGGGAGATGTTTTGAGAAATCCAATGGGGAAACGTTGTTGCTTGAGAGATCCTCTAGGGATGAGATTGGTTCCATTAGTGAATTGTTATGTCTGAGACATGTTTGAAGGATGACAGACAAGTGACTTATCAGTTTTATTTTGGGAGGTCCATTAGGGTCTTTTGAAAGAGGAAGAGAGATGTATTTGATTTTTCATTGTTCCCTTTTTAGTGTTTTAAAAGGTGAATAAGAGTTCAATAAAATGCATTATTTTGATTAAAAGATCTAATTTTTGTCTAAGCCTCCCTTTCAAATTTTCAACTTAATAAGCTATCTTGATTGTTGCCTAGATTGCCTTTTCGGTTTTCAGTCTTGCAGCTTATAACCTAATTTTTGCCTAAGCCTCCCACTTGGGTTTCCAGCTTAACGGGTTTCATTCTTTTTTTAATTTTTCTTTGTTATTCATCTAATTTTGCATGCTTGTCAAAGATCCCAGATGAAATGAAATGTGAAAGACATTGAGTTTTATTATATGCTTTGGATTGTACCTAATGAGGGTTACCTGCCTATCTCTTTACAATGATTTTGAAACTTTGAAGAACATAATAATTTTTTGGAGAATTAGGTCCATGTAGTTCTTGTCATAGTAATAGTGATTATTCAAATGCAATTCTCAAACAAAGTGTCATTTGAGTTGATCCAAGTTTGTTGGATGATTGAACTTATAGCCATTGATGTTCATCAAGATGACACATCCACCAGTCATGATCTTCTTGATGATGAATGGACTACTTTAGGAAGGTCTGAATTTTCCTCTTGGATTAGATGTTGGTTTTTTGAATTCTTTGAGGATCAGGTCACCTTTGTGTAGGTTTCAGTCTCTGACCCTTTTGTTGGAATGCCTTGTAAGCTTGAGTTGGTAACTCTGATCTTGGTCAAGGGCTTCTATGAGATTGAGTTAGTTGAAATAGGCCTATTGTCGATCAGTTTCATTGACTTGGCTTTCTTAAAGGACTCAGACAGATTGAGCTTCTAATGGGTAGGAATGTTTCCATTTCAGTGAGTAGGGTGTTGTCTTGATGGCTGATTTGAATGAAGTTTTGTACCTAAGGAGGGAGTTTGGCAAGTGGAGGTGCTAAATTTTATGATTTTTGATTTTTTTAGAGCCTCATCGGCAGTTCCTTTGGTTTACATGGAGAAGACTTATGATGTTATAAGTGGCTACCTCTATTTAGGGGTGGGGCCATTATGTGTTATGGCTTCGAAAGGGAGACCATACTTGTAAATGATGTCTTAATGAATTAGCTGACCCCTTTTGACTAAAAAAACTTGATAGGATGCAGCTTTTACTCGCTTAATGAGGTAGTTGATGGAAACCAGGATGTGTAGTTGATCAGCTTGGAAACTTTTCCTTTTAGTGGGAGTGACGTTTTAGCTTTCATGTGCTTGAATTTCTATTTTGACAGGCTTGTAATCTGGATAAGTTGGAATTTTATGGACAATGATGCTTGGATAAAGACTGGGCATCTTGAACTCTCTGATGCTTGTCTCTATACTAGACATGTTTGAGCATGCAAATGCAAATGAATGTTGTCTTTTTGAAATGGGCTCTTTAACAACATCAGTTATTTGATTTGATTTTATTTTTATTCTCTTTTTTTGATTGATTAAACTCAGATTCACTAGTTGGAACACTAAAAGAGAATAAAGAAATAGGACTATAAAAGCTTATTCATTTTATTTGGCCTCAAAAGGGACAAGTCATGGTTACATCAATTTGGCAATTGGAATTAGGGAGATAGGTCACATGGAGGACCAAAAGGTTTCAGACTCAGATAATTCAAACTTAGTTGACTCTAGCCTAGGAAGACTTTTCAAATTTAGCTTCCATTTTATAATCTAGTAGGACTAGACTTTTTTTAAAGGACCAGTTATTGCGCTTCTCAATAGTCTATTGGATCAAGGTGGAAGGATTAGTATTCCTCTTTGTCAAACAAGAATGTATGTTCATCAAAGAGTCCATATTTTATATAGTCTTTGGAATAATTTGATTGGTAATTTTTAGATAGTTTCTCCACATTAGAGAAGGCTTCAAGAATATATGATACTTGGGACCTAACATTAATTATGTCTTCAATGCGGGAGGCAACGGAAATGAGCGCTTTGAAGCTTGTCAGGTATTGTGTGATTTGTCTATCTCGTTACACATGAAGTAGATTCTTGACTACAATTTTGATTTGTTTAGGTTCTGGTGGTTTATCTACCATTTGTGAAGCTTTCTTCCTCCACCTCGTAATGAACGAGGAAAAGGTTTCTTTGGGATTTTGCTTAGTGGTTTCAAGATCTCTTTTTGTAATATCAACTCCATCATTATAAGTGTATTGTTTTATAAAAGATTTACAAATAGATTCCCATGTCAGTTTTTTAGAGTCGTATAGCTTTATAAACCATCTAAGGGTAGCACTAGAGAGATTGTTGAAATAATAGAGCAAGGAGCTCACCATCAATGCCTAAAGGGTGAAGAGAACCATCATAGATATTGAGATGGGTTTTGGGGCAGGTTGTACCATCAAACTTCTCGAAGATAGGCATCTGAAATTTCAAAGGCAGTCTTACATTGGGAAACAGACTTAAAGACTTGACATCCACAATGTCATCTTTTTTCTTGATTGTACTCGGAGTTTTCTGCATCTCCTCATACTTTTTTATCATGACCTTAAGAAGAGGATGGTTTTAGTCCCCCTTTTGGAAAGGATCCTTGAGAGGGGTAGCTGATGTGGTGACCCTATGGTCAGCTTGTGTAGGGATGGCAGTTGGAGCAATTTTTTCCACCATGGGCTCTTTCCCTGAATTTGAGGAGGTAGATGCACTGTGGGTTAGCTCGATGCCAATTTGGGCCATCATAGCTTGGAATTTTCCCAGGATGGCTTGCTCTTGGGCTTGCATCATGGCGGTTATAGTCTCTTGTTGTTTCTTAAAAGTAGGGCTGAGCATGGTACTTGGGAATACCAAATTGGACCGATGTACTAAACCAATTTAGTACTTTATTGTAAAAATTTTGGTACATTAGCAGAGAACTGTACCAAAATTTTTAATTTGGAACGGTACTGGTTCTTATCTCATATCCGAACCAAGAACCATACCGAACTGAACTGTATTGTACTAATCAGAAAGTACATGTACTGAACCAAATATTAATGTAATATTATATATATTTATAGTATAAATTAATCGATATACATATAAAATTTTAAATATAAATTTTAGACCCAATATATATTATTTAAACATGTGTATTATACCAATTAATTGATATTATAACATATATTAAAAATCAATATTTAAATCCATAATATATATAAATTAGACTTATATTATATCAATTATATAAATAAATTTTAACAAATCTATTAAAATTCAAATCATAAGTGTATCATTTGGGAATATTTGGTCAAACAAAATTACCGAAGTACTATACCGAATAAGTACCAAACCATTTTAGGACTATGCTATAAAAATTTTGGTACTTAAGGAGAAAACTGTACTGAACTTTACCGAAAAATTAATTTGGTATAGTACTGCTACTTACCTCAGGATCGACTTGAATCAGACCGTGCTCAGCCCTACTTGAAAGCATCATCTTATTTCCTTAGGATTTCAGCCAGCATAGCAGCAATGTCAGCTGGTGGAGCAACAACAGTGGCATCAGCAACAGTGGGATTAGGTGGAAGATCGTTGGTGTTAGGCATTATGGCATTTAGGGTAGACAAAAGAAAATGGGGTATCAGTAATTTGGCATAGACATATTTTGGGATACTATTTGATTTTGGTTTTTTAGAAAGAATTTGGCCTTGTTTAGGTTCATGATGGCATGATGCATGTATGCGTGTATGAATGAATGAAAATGGTTTCATGATGACAATGATATCAGAGTTTTTAGGATACATGAGACCTAAGGTCAACTCTAATCATTACATAAGGGTTTGGTGGTTTAAAGGTTTTTCAGAGACTAGAGGTGCGATATACCTAACCACATGTGAATTAAAGAGATTCGCGAGGGTCCAACAGCTACATGTGACCTTGCTATCCCAACTGGAAGGATCAATGGGTGCTTCTTAGAGTGGGTGAATTCACTATCGGCAAAGCAGTCCCAAGGAGAGAAGCTCACTCGATGTCATTTTTGAAGGGCGAATACAGAGTCGCGCAGCGGAAGCTGGAAACAAAATTTCAGCACTGTCCAGCAGCACTGCTGGACAGAATATTGTTGGACAATAGCACCAATAGTGCTATCCAGCGCTAAAATTATTTTTGCAAAAATTCGATGTTATTCAATTTTTAGTTTTCAAAACTTTTTGAAAATATTTACCATGCCAAAACACTTTTGCCATAGTTGGGTTTAGATATTCATTAAACTCTTCAATAAATTACTAAACCCTAAGTGGACCCATATTCAACATCAAGGATCTTTCCAATTATTGTGCAAAACACAATAGAAACAAA
>CAOJBK010452542.1:0-11920 GCA_948294925.1 Codiaeum variegatum | reverse complement strand
TCCATAACAGTTATCACATTGATAAATATTGCAATAATAACCAATTGTGGTCATAGTGAAAGAATTCACTTATGATTATTTTGTAATCCTTCTAGGATTCATAAGACATATATCAACTCTTTATTTAACTACCATATAAATTAATTAATAGAATACTATTGTTTTCGTAAAAGGAGAATTAATTAAGTGAGTCTAACTCATCTTTTTATTGCCTTTATCCATAATGGCCAATCATGTTTAGCTACATTCATAGATATGAATCCATATATATTTTTGAAATAATATGAGAAATTATTAAGGCAAATTGATTAATTAATTTTCTATCAAATCATTCTCCTATTAATTGAGAACTCACAGTTTTCATTTGTATGATCATCAACTCCATGAGCCTTTTTCTAGAGGATTTAATTATTTCATTATCTCAGTCTATATCTCATAATTTGCTATAGCTCTGTGACTGAGATTTTCCTTTTTGGAAGGAATCTCTTCAGGAGATTTCATTAGTGATGCTACTTTTAATTTTCTTATACTCTTTTGTTTAGGTCATCCACGTTTCTGACGTATATTGAGCTCAATTTGATTTTACTTACAATAAGAATTATGACCTTTACGAAGATATTAGCAGCTGAAATTTGAGACTGTCATTCTTTTGGCATGTATAAATACATTTAGTAGTTAAGTTGCAACTAATTTATTTAATGAACTTTTGGTTTATGGATTTGCAATTATTTAATGAATTTTTTGTTCATTCTAACTTATACATGAATAAAAATCATTTATATAGTTTTCCTTATTGGAAATTTATCGACATTCTTTAGCACTACGAGTGCTTATTCTCCCCATAATGTGGAGAAATGTGCCTTATCAAAATAAATTTCACACATTGAGGTGATGTTATTAATACATACATGGCACAACTAAAATCTCGTGATTGAGAAACATCTGCTTATATTTATGTACAAGTTGTATGTATGACATTAATAGTAGCATTCCATGCAAAATATTTGATTATTGAGTTTCAGGTTCAATTCTTGAACTTTAAGTTCAAGTGACAAATTTGTACATGTATATTGGGGATAATGAGATAATTATAACTAACATTATCCATTTAAATGTAAACTCATATGGACTTAAGTATAAGAAATCAATAATGACAATAATAATGCAAGTTTTAGCAAATTAATTACTCTTTTAGAGAGTTTGTTATTCTTATAGAGTTCTTGTAATTTGTAATTCACTCTATATATTTTATTATCGATTAAATTTTGCCAAATCTCAACAAGATGTTTGAGTATACAATTGGTATATTTCAAAGATTATTGATTCATATAATAGCAACTATTGTTACTTTGATCTTACTTATTATTATTTTTCTTCTTCTTGAAGGTGGTTTTTTGACAGAAATATTATATATCCATATTATCCTATTCACTTCAGGGAATTGAGTGGAATAAATTGAATATCTTTAATTATATTTGTTGGTGAATAAATCTTACCAATATATCAAGGTTAGAAATTCAATATTCACACAATTCGATATTGTCTTTATTATAACTTGTTTTTGAAAGACCTTTAGACAATCATTTGGTTCTTCAGAAACATTAAAATTGGGATACTAAATTTTTCAGAATTTAGGATAGTTAATTATTCAGAAATATAATATTTGTTGTTTATTCAATTAGTTATTTAGGAATTAAGATTCACAATATAGTATTGGTTCTTCAAGAACTATAATTTATAATACAAGTTCTTCAGAAATTTTATTAATATATTTGATTTTATAAAAATATCAATTCTTTTGGGATTGTAAATAATATTAGTTTTCCAAAAATTAAAATACAATGCTAGTTCTTAAGGAACTATAATTAATATTAGTTCAGCTGTAATTAAAATTAAAATATAATACTTGTTCGTTAGGAACTATAATTTAAAATATATTATTAGTTCTTCATAGAATTTTAAATGTAAGTTTTTCAGAAACCATATGAAATATTGATTATTCAATAACTAAAATTTAATTAATTAATCATCAAATACTATTTTCAAAAATAACAAAAAAAATTAATGTTATAATGATGATTGAATATAAAAATAATTAATATAAATTTCTGCAAACAAAAACATCATAAAAGGTTTTGTATAAAAAAAAAATATCACAAAAAATTTCAAATCAACAACATCAATATGAAGTATAATGTAGTAAGCATGTATATGGAGTTTTCATGGACACCACAATACTACTCACATATATAGCAATTATGCTGATAACGTGTTATAAAATAAAAAACAATAGCAATGAACAATATAGAGAGTAAAGAGATAATAGAAAGAACAATAGAAAGAGAATAAAATGTTTATTTATTTCATTGATTGTGACTCCAATTTATAGGAATAGAGTGTTTATTTATTTCATTAATTGTGACTCCAATTTATAGAAGAAAGAGGTTATAAAGATAATATTATACTAATATACATAATCTTATTTACATAAGAAAACTATACTAATAAAAATAGTGATAGAAATCCACATAATACATGATTATCAATATATTTATAACAAAATAATATTTTTGAGATATTTTTATTTCATGTTTAATAAATATAAAATATATTTTAAATAATATTTTTATTTTTAAATTTAAAAATAGAAATAAAAACTTAAATAGTGCCCAAATATTGTCAAACTAACCATTAACTATTTTGAATAAAAGATTAATAGTTAATTTAAGTTTCTCCCCTCTTAATTTTTTTTACAAAGTTTTACTCTTGAACAACTGTCGATCTTCTTATTTATCTTTTGATCGGTGGTTCTAAATATTTTTATTAAATTGAATACAAATAATCTCATTCTTAATGTTATAATCGCATTTGTTACTGTCTCTACTCATCAACCTTTACATTTGCTTCGTTCACATCACTCAGTAACCTCTCAATATGTTTGTAGGTGTATTTGTGATAATTATATTAGGATGATGTTTTCTATTTTATCAGTTTATGTCGAGTTGTTTTTATTTTCCGTTGGTTTCTCTTCCCTCTGTTGAAGTTTTATTTTCTCTTCCTTTAGTAAATGCTATATTTTTTTAGTTTTTAATTTGACAATAGATATGTGTGTTGTTGGATTTCAAATATTTGTAAAGATAATAATGGTTCATTACATTATTTCACTATTACAATCGCAACTGTTCAAAACCAACAGTATGACTGTTGAATATTTTACAGAATCTATGAATCAGTCCACTTTTATTAGGATAGTTGATTCTATGTCATGTTATTTGTTACTGAATATTATAATTCGTCATTAATTAATGAAATTTATGTTTATTTAAAAAGAAAATATTTTGAATAAAAAGTTATTAATGTTCTTGGGAAAAAAATGTTTGTGGTTTTACAACTAAGGCCCATCAGGGCTCTTTATTTCAACTTTTTGAGCCCAGCTCATTTTCATTCTTTTTGTTCAACCATGGCCCAAAAGACAAAATTATCCACAAATTGTAGGTAGGCATCCGGATCCGGTCAAGAAAAATTAAAAACGGACCAAACTAAATTATTTTGTCATATGAACCGGACTAAATTAACCAAAAATCAAAATTTCAAATTTAATACAAACCAAATCAAACTATTTTTCTTTCAGAGAAATCATACTAAAATTGATTATAAATACTTAATATAAAATTTAAAATTTAGTATAAAATTATAAATATTAATAAATTTTAGGTTCGACTAGTTTGATTTCTTTAATAATAAAAACTAAATTGAAATTAAATTTTCTAAATCTGCATTATCCATATTCACGAATTCTGAGTAAAAAAATTGGCTCAATCAATCAATCCGGTTCAATTTTTGGCCACTCCTAAATTGTATTATGATTAAAATACAATGTAGCTAAAGTAAAAATTGAAACTCTACCAAATCCTATAGCTTTTTAAGCCCAAACTACCCTTTTCTTTGGGCCTACAAAGATTATGATATGCAGCCCAATGAATTCTACTCTTTTCAATCTCAGTAGAATTCAACCAAATATGAATTCATAAATCCTTCAAAGCTCATATGTAGTAGAAGATTCAATAAGAAAAACATTCACAGCATAAGCAAGAGTAGTTGAGTCTTTGTCAAAAGGAAAGTTGCTTTCATCAAAGACTACATGTCTAGAAATATACACTCGATTTGTAGTAGGATCCAAACATTTCTATCTGTTATGCATTGGGTTGTATCCAATGAATACACATAGATAAGTTTTCCTTGAGAATTTGTCATTTCCAAAGTTTTCATGGTAATGATAACACATACGATCAACGTTCTTAAAATACCATAATCGGGGTTACTCGTGAAAAGTTTAGAAAATAAACTTTCCATCTTTAATTTAGTTGATAGTAGTCTATTGATGAAGAAGATAGCAATGAGGAAAGCATCAACTCAATATTTCATAGAAAATTTGGATTGAAAAAGAAGGGTTAAATCGGTCTCAATGATTTGGCCATGTTTCCTCACGGCAACACTGTTTTATTCACAGTATTGGGGTAAGAAAATTGTTGTTATATTCCATATTGTTGAAGGTTCTCTTGAAGTTTCTTTGAAGTAAAATCTCCACCTACATCACTTTGAAAGATCTTTATTTTTCTATCAAAATGATTTTCAATAACTTTTTGCAACTTAAAAATTACTCAAAGAAAATATGATTTCTTCTTTAAAGGGATTATACATGAATATCTTGAAAAATCATCAAAAATGACAACATAATATTAAAAATTTTGACAAGAAGAAATGGAAGCAGGTGTCCATAAATCACAATGCAATTTCTCAGGTGGATGATTAGAAATACTCATAGATAATTTAAAAGGTAGCTTGCAACTTTTTCTCATATGACAATAAGGACAAATGACTCCCTTTTTCCAGTTTGAAACATGAATCAATTTATTATTTTGTAAGAAATTTAAAAACTTGGAGTTTGCATGCCTTAAACATTGACGCCACAAAATAAAATCTCCCGTATCAATGGCTATGAATGCAACATTCTTTACTTCTTCTAGAGCATATAAACCTCCTTTCTTGAAGCCCTCATGAAAGAAACAAACCTAAGGGAGTAATCCTTTTTAGCAATCACTCTTCCCTGAAAATCCTTAACAACAAATTTGTTAGACCAAAAATTAATAACTCACTCATTATCTTCAGTCAATTGGCCTACAAATATGAAATTTTTCTTTATCTCAAGCACAATATAAGAGCTTTCTTAAGTTTAAGATGACCATTTTCAATGTTTATAGATCCCTCCCTTACATGAGTAATATCAAGACTCTTACCATTACCAACATAAAGAGAGTCTTTACCATGATAGGGAGTGAGTTTTGAAATGTTACCAGTGTTATTCATGATATGTGTAGAGGCGCCTAAATCCGCATAAAGAGAAGGCTCATTGTCCTCGTTCAGTCTAAGAGAGGCTAAGGCTCTTCTTCAGGCTGAAAAGAGTGGTCAAATCTAATTCAACATTTGATAACTGAGTGATTACTTTTACCCCAAATTTGACATGTTAGAGTGTTGTCCTTTTGTTGGGTAGGCTTTGGTATCTGAAATTCTTTATGAATATGTTGGACTTTACTGGCAGCAGGACCAAAGAACCTCTTGAACTAAATTGACCACCATGACCTCTTCCCCTTCCCCGCTTATTGTGGTAGGCTTGTTCATGATTTGGTTAATGCCCAATAGTTTCAGCTTCCAATTGCATCATATGATCATGAGCTTTAAGAGACAAAACAAATTAATTAAATGAAGGATATGGGGGCTTGGTAAGCATGGCCATGCAAAAATCTTTATATTTTGATCCAAGCCCCCTAGTAAGTTGGAAGACTTTGTTTGTTTCATCAAAAGGTTTCTTAATAGCAGCAATATTATCACATATAATTTTGAATTTTTGAAGATACTTATCAAGAGTCATATTCTCCTTTGTAAGGGTCATGAGAGTTTCAGTCAAGAGACTTTCTTTTCCTTTGAACTAGGTTATAACTTTTCTTCAATAGATCTTCAAACTTGATAAGATGTGCTAGTATCATCAAGATCGAGCAACACTTCATCGATAATGTTTCCTAATAACCATGTGGTTAAAAGGCCATCATTGTTGAGCCGAGTAACATAAGTTGGGTTGTCTATCTCTTTATCATCAGACTGTAATTTCATGGTAGGTTCGCTCCCTTCTTCTAGATGGTGTTGAACACTGAGCCTGCAAATGAGTGGAAGAACTTGTGATTTCCATAGAAGAAAATTTGTTTGATTGAGTTTTAAAGTTACAAGACTGGAGCATTGATGAAAACTAGTAATTGTAAGCAAAGTTTCGTTTGAATTGGCCATGAGATTGATTAAAAAAATTTTATTTTCTTGTGTGCAAGGCTTTGATATCATAAAAAGGATACATCAGAGAGATAAAACAAACAAATTTGAAAATAACCAATTAAAATCTCATTCCATAGAAAAAATAAGACAATCCTCTCCAATATCTACAAGATGCATATAAGAATAAAAGAAAGAAAATCATAAAAAGGAAAGCAATAAATTGATCACCAATAGTAACGTTAATTATAGCCTAGATACATCAAATCAAACAAATTAGGAAATAAGAGATTCTCTACCCATTGGAGAATTGGTGCATGGTCGGACGCTTTGTCATGCAATATGTTCTGCATACTGTTGTATGTCTTCTTCACCCTTTTTTAAACTGACGCATGGTTTGGCGCATGGTTGGGAACCTTGCCATTCTACTTCTTCAGAGAGAGCCCCACCAAAACTTGGACCCCTCTACCTTCAAACCTTCGGATTACACAGGCTCTTGCCTATTTTCCAGATGACACTTGTCCCTTACCTACCACCAAGGGGTCATGCCACTGTCCCATCATAGGACTTCAGAAGCCAACTAAAGTGTGGCACCTGTCCCTTTCTACAGGAGCACCTTTCGCTTATAAATAGGTAAGGTCAACACTCAACCAAGGTAATATCCACTTCACACAAATCCAATACTCTCTTCCCATTCTCACCCAACTGATTTGAGTATTAGAGGGTTATCGCCGGGCACAGCATCCGACATCCTTGACTGTGCTCCTTGTGCAGGTCTAATCTCATTGTGACCAAAGAACCACTTTCCACCTCTGGAGTAGACCTGACCAATGGTTCAAACAACACCAGAACCGGCCCGGAACTGCTGGTTCACGGTTCGCTTAGAGAGTGAACCATAACCAGCCCACATATAAAAGGTCCGATTTACGGTTACGGTTCGATCGGTTTTGGACCAGTTTTCGATTTTGGTTTATTACGGTTTTAAGATTTGATTTGATTCCGGTTTGGTCCCGGTTCAAACGATAATATATTTTAAAAAAATTTAAAAATACTAAATTTTTTATAAAATAAAATAATTATTTCAATTTCTTAAAATCAAATAATTATTTCAATTGATACTATAATATAAAGCTAATTTCATACAAGTTTAGTAAATTTTATTATTTAAATATTAATTTTTTCTTTCTTTTAAATAATAAATAATTTAAAAATATTTTATAAGATTTTTAAATAATTTACATAGATGAAATTACTAAAATTATAATTATTATGTAATTTAATTGTTTTAAATTTATTTTTTCTATTTTAAACATTTAAAACTCTTATTTTATGATAAAAAATTATAAAATATATATTTTTATATTATTTTTTAAGGGTTAAACCGCCACGGAACTACCGATTCTGGTTTAGGTTCACCAAAATATTAAATTTTAACCGACCCATACTCTTTAAGGTTCTGAGCCGATTCATGGACTGGAACGGGAAACTGTTGACACCGTTCCGATTCTAGTTCCGGTTCAAGGTTTGAACTGGCCCTTGATTAGGTCTACTTTGGAGTAATGAACAGCTCCATCAAAAGATATAAAAGGAAAGAGGATGTTCTTGGTGCATACCTTACTAGGCACAACCTTTGCCACCACTTTACCATTCAATATTACTGAATAAGTAACTTATAGAGTGCAACTCATAATAAGTTTAAGCCAAGTCGAAGCAAAACTGAGAGCAAACAGAATATTCTTTATAAAAGACCACTCAAGCTTACTATATACTTTTTCCATATCCATTTTTATTACAACCATGCCATCTGCATCTGAAGAATTTATAGAATTTATTATACGAACCTTTGATTAAATTTCAATGCTTATTTGGAGTTGCAACCTTATGAATAAAATATGTTATTACAATGTTCCCTTTGCAGCCACTTAACTTGAGCCTATTGCTTCTAATGAACTTTCTCCTTCTCAAGTAAATCATCCATATGAGCTTAAAGTTCCAAAATTTTATACTGAACTAAACCGATTGGAACTGAATAGCCTTTACTAATACCCACATGACGTCTTACTTGATCAAACTTAGCTATAAACAAATAGTTTCATTAAAAAAGTGTGGAAGCCTTATCATTGACGAAATAATGAAGATGACAGACTATAGGCGCATTGCTTAGGCCCTTACAATTCTAGGCTAAGCCACCTATTATGATTAATGGGAAATGAGATTGTTAAGATAAACATGCGGTCATATTAGAATGGATAGAGTCTGTAATGAGTATTCAGGGACAAAGTCGGAGTTGCCCATATAGAAGACAAGTTGAGAGAAGGGAGGTTAAGATGGTTCGAGCATATGCGACGTAAACCTTTAGATGCACCAGTTAGAAAATTAGAACACTTTAAAGTAAATATGAATAAAAAAAGAAAATAATAAACCTAAACTAACTTGGAGTAGAGTCATTCAATATGATATTAAATTTTTAAAAATTTATGATAATATGGTTCACGATTGCCCCGAGTGGAGAAAGTAAATTCATATAGCCGACCCCAATTAATTTGGAATTAAGATTTTGTTGAGTTGAATTTGATTGCCTATTTAGCTATAAGTATTTGCTTCATAGCATTAGCAAATGAATTCATGATGGAGGAAATAACAGAGAACCAATTTAGGTAGATAAAACAAACCAGAAGAGAAGAAATCGAGCACAATCAATGAAAAAAACCAATACCTTAAGTCTTATGCAAATCAATTCAAAAATTGTTTACATATACATATTAATTATTAAAAAAGATCATGCATCCAATAAGACAATGATTAATGAATATTTAAGAAAGAATTTATAACCTATCCTTATAATCATTATTTACTGACAACACTTTCATATTTAAGTAATAAATGCAAATTTCAATCTTAAATTAATCTACAAGAAAATAAATTTTTAAAAGTTAGTCAAATTAAATTCACTCTATTAGATGTAAAATTATTTAATCTTATTCAGATTTTGGGTTCGCCCTTGAGACCGTTCCAAAACCTCCTCCCGCTCAAAAAGAAAAAAGAAAAATTAAATAGTTTTTTTTAAATTGTATAAATAGTTTCATTCTAAATTTCTTTGTTCTTATTAAGATATATTCTCTTTTTTTTTTCTTCCTTTTAATTTTATTAAATTTTGTTTTTTTTGAAACACATTGAATTTTGGTTTAATATTTATAAAAACTTAAATTTTACAAAATCATAATAGGTGAGTAGTTCCCACACACTCACACATATATATTATTGTGGACCCTTCTTTTAAATAAAAGATGTATGTGGAAGTTTTCAGGAGTTGCATCATCTCATCCTATCTAGGTTGGCATCAGATTAACAACCTCATCACTAGACTTCACACACAGATGAAATCTTATTAATCAATGGAAAATCATACAATATTATCCCTTCGAGTCCCTCTTATGATGACTCCTCTTACGTCATGAATAATCCAATTATGGAGGTCACCTAGAGGGTAATTAAGTACATGACAGACAATATCATAACTAAAACCAAGATTTGCCAGCCAATCAACACAGAAATTGGCTTCACAATAAGTATGGGATAACTTAATATTCCATTGCATGTTAATCACCTTCCTAATCTCTGCTTCAATACCTGTGACCAAAAGAGGGACATCATAATTTCCATTTATAATCTGAATCATCACAAAATTATCACATTCTACTAATACATTTCTGATGTCCAAGTCCTACGCCAAGTTTAAGCCATAAAACAATCCCCAAAGTTCAGCCATAAGAACTGAGTAAGCATCTAAATTCGCTGTGAAACCTCCCCTCCATCTTCCCATCTAATCACGAATTAAGCCCCCCGGTGTTGCTCTGCTATTCAGCCCTTTTCTTGCTTCATCAGTGTTCAATTTGAACACATTAATAGGTGGACAACACCAACTCCCCGGATCATAGCGATAAGTCTTCAAACAGTCACATGCATTATGAATCACATAGAGCATTTTCTCAACAAAGGCAAAAACAGTTGGAATTTTATGCTGAGAGTGTGATTTCTTCATCAAATATAGCTGAACATCGCCATTTCCATAATTTCCAGCAAACTACCGAAAATAACAGCCTCCATTCTATCCCACAAATACTTTTATTAAACCGATTCAGGTTCCAATCCATCCATCTGTGACATTCCCTATCTAGAAGTTCCCTTCATCAATGATGCTCGGCAAAATCTCAAGCTAAATGTTTCTCGCATACACACAATCTCTAATAACATGTAGGATATTTTCCACCCGTCTAATGTTGTGGACCCTTTTTGATTTGTTTAATTGTATGATTTTGATATCTTACTATATAATTACCACTATTCACATTGTTGGTCCTTGATGATTTTGATTGACAAATTTTATGTGAAATCCATTATATATTAATCACTTTAATGATTTGAAAGAATGTCGAATTCCATCCATTTAGTAATTTTTTAGCTTTTATTCAAAGCATATGATATTATGTAAACTTATTATTTTTTTTGGAGAAAGTATAAAAATAATATTCCTTTTTTTAGAGAATAAAATAACTACCTTTAATTTCATTCATTTTCACTTCAAAATTATATATATATATATATATATATATATTAGATTTTTGGAATAAGTATAAAAAAGTACTTTATGATTTGGATCATTTATACTTAAAGGCTTGTGTTTCATTACGTTAGCATATATGGACCCACACCATTGAATCCATCTGTCTATGCTGAAGTGTCAATGACATAGCATCTAGTCATCCGCACTCATAAAACACGTGTCATTTGACCTATGAAGGTTTGATGATATGAGTTATTATAGACACATGGACAAATTAAATAAAGACACATATAAATTTAATTTAAAAAAATTATTACATCTAAAAGTGAATACTCTCGATTCCCATTAACCATTATCCTCTTCTCCAAATCCATAATCTCTTCTGCATAGACATAACTACATCTTCCTCTCCTTGTCAATCCATCTCTTTCTTTCTTTCTCTCCCTTTAATAAATGAAGCGAGAATGAATTCTAATTCTCAACGATCAAGCAAAAGCAGTGGGAGCCACTCGACAATACAAGATGTGAAGAGGTGCGGATGTGGTGTGCAGTCACCAATTAGGATTTTGACAATGTCGAAGAACATGGGAAATTTTTTTGGGGCTGTGGGTGTTTCGCAAATAGGAGAAAATGTAATTTTTTTTAATGGGTTGATGATACTCCATGTTTAAGTTGTTGTGAAATGATTCTAGAACTTGTGAATCGTTTACAATCATGTGAAGAAGAAATAGTCAAAAGTCGTGTTAAGGAAGTGGAAGCAAATGATGAAAATATGAAATTGAAGGATCATGTGAAAGAGTTAGAAAATTTACACTATAAGAAAATGGTTCATCTGCGAGGGAATTTTTGATGGAAAAAATTCCGTCTCTGTTTTGCTACAGAATAGCGAGGGACAGCGACGGAATGCATATAATAAATAAAAAAATATCAATAAATTGATTACGAGGGATTTGCGACAGATTTTACGATGGATTTACGACGGATTTTGAGACAGAAAAATTTCCGTCGCAAAAATATGGCGCCACAAATGAGATTTTT
>CAOJBK010452410.1:0-10762 GCA_948294925.1 Codiaeum variegatum | reverse complement strand
ATTCCTTATTTACCCAAGTTATTGAATCGTTTCTTGGAGATCACTTATCTCAACATACCACTGATTATGGCCACCACATGCCATATACTAATACATGAATAGCACTGGTATGTAAGCAGTAACAAACCATAGCCACCAATACATTAGATAACATGTCACCTCAAGTCTAAGGATTACATGAACAATTATAATCTAGATGATCAGACATTGACTACTAGATAAAACCCATGTTTCTATCATCTAATGTCACTGTTCAACTTACTCATCTCATGAGTATCCACATGTTGTCATGACATCACATATATGTAGTGTGAGACTCACTACCTCCATACTAACAAGTATCTCATACTTATCATGGATGACAACAGAGGTGACGGTCTCTCTGGATTAATGATGTTCCTACCAATAATCTTATGACTGTGAATTATCTTTAAAGTCTATGACAAAAAGAATCTGTCTCCAAATTCTCAAACTCTTTGAGAATAGATTCTCTTATATAGAACTTAAGGAACATATATACGTAATACATTGAAATGAAACTAATCATTAAATGAAAACATAAATATCAATATCCATTCATGGATGAAGATTACAAATATATGAAGTACAGACTCTGGGGCATACACTGCTAACAGTTCCCACCAAATTAGCTAGCATGACCCATTCCACCTACTTTGAGTCATCCCAGTGAATCTTCCTCAGTGCTACCGAGGGCAGAGATTGAGAGCAGTAAGCCAGAGACTGAGACACACTCTAGTAGCTTGCCAGCCACTTCCCAATAGTCTAGCGCTGAGCTAGCAATCGAGGATGAGACCAGCGAGGGCCTAAAGGGTGACGATGATGATGATGGTGATGGATCATTAAGCCCTTCCTTTTAGTGGTTGTGGTTATGGATTCTATCTCCACTTTTTACTTACACTTCATTTACTTTCTTTATATTTTTATTGGATTTATATTATTTTATTTGTGATTTTTTCTTTTATTTTATGTTATTTGATACCTTCTTGAATTGATTTATTCTTTTATGGTTTCGATGTGAAACCAAACTAACCTTGGTTTGTAGCGCTAGAATGTCTACTTAGCACAGATTATAATATTAAGGAAGGTTGGGCACCTTTCATTTCAGAGGAGTACTCTTCCCCCTTGTCTTCATTATTATGTTTACACTCATAGGGGACAATGTATAGTTTAAGTATGGGGGGTGAACTATTATGTGCATGATGATTGTATGGATTGATTTGATTTATTTGAAATGTTTTTTTATTATGCATGAATTCCTGAAGTAGGAATACTAAAACTAAGCACAACACATTACAGGTTCTATTTGCACTTTATCTAAGACTATAAAAGTTGGACAAAATTTTTTCAACCAATTACTTAGATACTAGTTTTTCACAATAACTTTGGCTTTCTCTAAACTTTAGACTTAGTAATTGATAGTAGGAATCTACCTTGGCACATTTCCCATAACTAGGCTCTAGGGAATTTAGTTATTATCAAGTGTTTAGTCCTTCTCTTTAGCATGAGTTAGGTTAGAAAACTAGAGCTAGTACTTGAGTGCTTGATTGAATTTCTCGGGAAATGAGCAAAAATAATAAATAGTGCATCATCATGAAAAATTATAAAAGGGACTTTGAAAATATTAGCCTATTCCGCTGTTTTTATATTGCTAAAAGCAATATCAAGAAAATCAAAATCATGAATAGTGTTTGTAGCTGGCTATTCCGTTTCCTGGCTAGTTGAGTAACCGAAAGTCGACACCACAATGCATTTACTTTCACGTAAAATGACTATTAATGGGGTTAGCCAATTCAGATCCCTTAAAAAAAAGAAAATAAATTAATATAATGATGGTGTGTACAAAAAAAAATATGAAAAGTTCGGTTCCTAAGGAAAAGTGGTTGAGTGTCTCGAGGAATGCTTGGGTTTAATAACTTGATTGAGGCCATGTTTATAGGACTAAATTTTTTATTTGTAACTCGAATGCCTTCGAGCTAGGTCAAAGGAAAAGTGCTTCCATGGATTCTGAATTCGATGGCTTTTTCTCTAGTTTAGTTGAAAACCAAAGTGTTGTGAAAGACCAAGCATCTTCTTGAGTGATTGTCCTCTTTTTATTTATTCTCTTTTAATGGTCCTAGCAATTAAGCATTTGAACCTATGTTATTGGTTGTGCTTAGGTTTGCTTGAGGACAAGTAAAAGCAAAGTGTGGTGGAATTAGATAATGGTAAATTACACCTAGTTTTTACCTTATTTCTTGGCCATTATCCATATCAAATTGTGTATAATTTCCTTATTCTAGATTATTTTCAATCTTCAAGGTCCAAAACACTTATCTGGGGAAAAGTAGTGCAAGGCTTCAGAATTGGCATGCAAACCGAGCATAAAGAAGCAAAAACCAAGGACTTAAGGAAGTCACGGGCGTGACCAATGCCCGTGAGCAAGGAGAAGGCTATTATGGAAGGAACAAGGAAGAAAGTTGAAAGAGTAGCATCCAGTGTGGTCATGGCCATGACCGTAACCTATGACTGCACATGTAGCTACTGTTTCTCAAGCTAAAAGGAGAAAAACTCACAGGTATTGTTCACACCCATGAGTGATGGCCGTGAACATGCAGAGGCAGCCCTATAAAAGTACAGACTGCAGAAAAAAAAAAAGCAAAGAGAGCTTAGGCAGTTCTTGGTTGAGAAAAACCTTAGAGAGGCCAAGTTCGAGGAAAAGAAGACCAATGTACCAATCTTGAGTTGGAATAGCACAAAATCATCAGTTTCCAAGTAAGGATCAATAAGAACATCAAGGGTTTGGAGTATTGATATAAGATTCCATATGGGTTTCTTAGTTTCTCTCTCTTTTCTATTTGTTTATTTGTAAATATTAGCTAAATACTCTTTGTCTACTAGATTAGATAAGTATTTGACATTTATATGGATTAATCAACACTTTCCTCAATGAATATTTAGGTTTCTTATCAAGTTCGATTTTTGGCTTATAGTTTCTACATTTCCATCTTCAATAGCATGCTTGTGGATGATTATTGTTGCTCATGCATTGCTAGAGATAGAAAGTTTGGATTTTAAACACTATAAAACATATGGATTTGCTTTGTTTGCTAGAGATAGACTCATAGACACCTTGGGTTTGTAATTTTTTAATGTTTTTTCTAATTGAATAAAAGTGAGAAGAGATTCCCTTCTATTACTTAGGAATGAGGGGTTTAATCACTTAATAAAGGATTAAACCTAACTTTGTGTGAAAAAACCCACTTGTTGATTATTTGAGATTTTCATTGAGCCATTGATTATCAGTGCAAATTTGTCAAATACGAGTCAAAATATGGGTAGACGCTTTCCATTCTTGTTTGCTTATCTTGAGTCTTAAATTCCCTCTTTATTTGCTTAAGTAGTTTAGTTAAATTTAAGTTTTAATCATATATAAACCCAAAATTATAGTGACCTAAATAATAGATTAGGAGAGTGAATTAGTGATTGGTTAATCGAACCCATTTACGAATTCCCTTGGGACAACAATACTGGGACTCATCCTTTTACACTACTTGATACAACCTCATGCACTTGTAAGTGTTTGGCACACCGCCTATCAATCATCATCATCAGCTGCTCTAATGCTGAGGCCCTGGGGACTACATCTCTGAACCACCCAAGGCTCCCTTTGACCCTCAACAATGCTCAAAGTAGCCAATGTCATGCTCAAAGAAAATGGAGTTCGTGACCTTGAACATATAATGGGGTGGGAGCCTGTAAAAGAATAGATGTCAAAATATTATAAGCAATAGAGAAATCATAAACTCACTATCAGAGGCAAAATGGTCGGGTTAGCATGCATCATGCCAGACAGATACTCATAACTTACATGGTGGACTCTTATCATGCCAAATGCACCCACATAGGAAACATGGTCAAAAAAATCAGGGAAAGATCCTCGAGCCTGACTTGAACTGGAAGGCATAGCTGATGTAAAAGAGCATATCCTGAAGAAACTAAATTGGAATTGGGTATAGTTCGAGCAAAAGTAAGACTAGTTTGACCTCGAGACCTGCACCTTGGGACAATAGCAGCAATAACAACCGAAACCTAAACCGATCTAGCAAAGAACGGAGGTCTCCCTCTCATCAAATAGGTAGCAAGAAACTCTAGGTAAGAGCCATCCTAAATTACCAGCTCCTTCTAGGGCTTTTTAGTCCTCTAAAAATCAAGAAAGAGAAGACTCATAGGCTCTTTCATAATCAAAGAAGGATCAACTGGTACAACTGACTCTAGAGTCATCTAGGCCATGACTCGCTCGCCTATATAGAACATCATAGTCTTAGAAGAACCTAAGATGATCCGTCTATTAGTAAAAGTAATACCTAGGGTGAAGAATCAACGTCCCTCAAGGAACTGTAATAAAAAGGCACCCAGACAACCTAAAAGGGGAATCAAAAATCAAAAAGCCTATCAGAAAATAAAAAGTAAAGCTATTCAGATCATACCTCAATAAATGTAGCCAAAATGCCTCTGCACTGAGAAAAGGAGAAGTTATCCTGGTGCCTGACCTAAGAATTCTTGGACCATATTATCCCCATCGGGAGCAGAATATCTCCTCCGATAATAGTCCTGGAGGCAAGAGCTAGAATATGAGAAAAGGCCAAGATCTGCAAAAGACAAAGTTAGCTAATTGTGAAAGAAAAATCTCAAAATAGATACAAGGGAAATACTGACCTCCCAGACTATCGAAGTCTATGAATGCATGTCCCATCAATTTTAGACAACATGCCTATACCTTTGTAAGTTGTAGCCAACATTGCACCAGCCCAGTCATTATAACTAAGCAAGTTCAGGTCCAATAAAGAAGCCAGCACCTTTAAGTCAACATACCCTCTCTCATTGTATAGAAAAATGTTGTAGAGGATAACTAGGAAACATACTCTGGCACACTATTCAATGGGATAAGACACCAAATCCATCTCCTTCATAAAGTTAATCAGCCAAGATCTAGTTACCATTCCTTTAGAGTTGTAAGGAGGCACCACTCTAAGAAGATTAAGTAGAGTGTAGGGAGGTCATACGTCGATATAAAAAGTAACATGCCTGGACCTGAGCTGCATAACAGTTAGGCAAGACTACTCAATAAGAATCATAGTCATATCTCCCATAGGCAAGTGAAAGGTATTAGTGATTTGCCACCACCTCTCATCCAGAGTAAAGATAAGGTTCCAATCAGGGGTATGATCAATGTCTAGACTCATCCAACCAGATAGGTGAGCTGAGGTGATACGGGCAATCACATCCTCAAAATGGTACAGGAAGGTTAACATCTCAAATAGTTTAGACCGAGTACCTCGCTAACTATGCTCAGCATCCTACAGGTGAAAATCCCATCATTTTCTATTCTTTCATTTTATTTTATTTATGCTTTGAAAAAATAAAATAAAGAACATCAAGAAAATAAAGGCATTGAAAAAAAAAGAGTGTATTGAAAAATAAAATGAGCGGAGAAATAGAGCGCATAAAAAAAGAGAGTGTACAAAAAAATAAATAATGAAAAATGCACAAAAAAAAGAGAGAGTGTGCATAGAAAACAATGAAAAGAGCATAGAAAAATTAAAAGGGGAGAAAAGAAGAAATATTATTGGGTAGCCGTGCCAACTGCAGTGCTCCTGCCTATTTGATAGCTACCATTGAGGGAAGACCATCAAGAAGATAGTCAAAAAGGTCCCAAGTATTGTCAGTAGACGGACCAGGTATACCGTCAGAACCAAATATGTCATTGGATGTACTGGGTAGATCATCGGTAGATCCAAGTAAAGCATCGACAAAAACAAACAAGTCATCGTCTGAACTGAGGAAATGAGTAATGGTCTTGGTCTCACCATCTAAAGCTGCATGCAACTGCGTAGACAAATCCTCCTCCTAAGTAACACTGGTCGATATCATTTAGAATGTACTTTCCTAAGAAACTTGAAGGAGAGAGAAAGAAGAAGTGAGAAGAAAAAGAGAATTGTGACAATGATAACTCTCCCAAAGCCCTTTATATAGGCGAACCTTTAGGCTCCACTCCATTAATGCATTCACATTCATCATATTCACTTTTTCTCAAAATGAACCTGCTAAGGAGGAAGCTATTAACCTATATTTTTACACCATTAAATCTAGCCCATCAATATGAGCCCATGGGTTCAAGCTATGCTCAAATTGGACCTCAAACAGACCTCGAAAACTCAAAAAATCGAACTGAATCATACTTGACCGAACTAGGCCTATAAGCCAAGGCTCAGGCCCATGTGCGAAAGCCCTAGATCATGAACTAGGGCTCTAGTGCATAAACTAGAGGCCTAGTACTCGGACCCAACTTTCTAACTTTTTTTGCTCAATTTTCTACAAATTTGACCCCCGGATCACTTTTCAGAATAACTTTTTCGCACTGAACCTCTGCCAAAATATTTTCCAGACAAGCTTTTTACATCGAACCTTCGCCGAACTCTCTTAAAAAATACAACTAAACACCAAAATTCTGACAAAAACACAAAACATTCTAAATTTCAATCATGGTTTCATTCCATAATTCACAAGTTATTTTTCTGTTAGTTCTCAGACAGACCACTTCGAATGCAATGGAGACTTGATCTGGCTTCGTCAAACCATCTGAACCTCCCATTCTGAAGTCCCGAAAGTCAAAGATAGTATATCCAAACGATATAGTATTTAACTTCGGTTCTAAATTAAAAACCTTAAAAAACTTACTTAAGCAATTTAACAATTGTCAAAATTCATTTTTATTAATCAAACTCTGAATTGGTTAATAGCCTTTCCAGTTAATTCTTTAAAATTAAAAATGAATTAGCTTCTGAACATAACCACCAATCCACTATTTTCCAGAACAACCTAACACTTCGTGAGAAGGGAGAACGACGTGGGGTTTGATTCCAATTCAAAGGGATACACTGGCAAGCCATTCAAAGGATTCAACTTCAAAATCATTTTCTTACCTTTTTTTTTATTTTATTTCATTTTTCCTTTTATGTTTTCTTTGTATTACTTTCACTTTCCATCAGTTATATTTTATTGTTATTATTATTGTTCTGTTATTCTCTAATATTTGGGGAATGTGTACCCTTTCCAGACCCTTTTTAGGCTGGAGAAGGGATCCCTTTGTTGTTGTTTTTATTTTTGATGTAATTATTTGTTCGTTTTATTTTACTTTAAATTTGTCTTTTGGGGATATGTCTCTTCCCTATAACCCTTCGAGGCTAGAGGAAGGACCCCTTCATTTATATTTTTATTTTCATCACTTTCATGATATAACTATCATTTGTATCATGATAAATTGCTCATGCATCATTCTGGTATGCTATATCCTATTTATACACCATAAAGGTTACCATGCATACATGAAACAATGTTTACCATACAGATTCTTAAGCTAAAGTTATTTAGAAAATAACCTGAATTTTCTAAAATAAATGTTTTTATTAATCAAGAATCTCTGAATCTACACTTTGGTTCGAGGCTCGCCTTTTCCTTAAAATTGGGAAAAATATTAGTTTTTTTTCTAAAAGTTGAGATAATTTCGATTTCTTGATTACCATGAAAATTAAGCGGTTTTCTAAAAATTAAATGGCGACTCACACAATCAAACGTACACCCAATGGGCTCATAAAGGGTTCACCTAAAGTGGGACCTGTCGAAACCATGACGCTATGTCCAATCTGACCCCACATAGTCAGTTTCCCCGGGCCAGAAACCCGGAGGCGGGCTGGCGACCGCCTAGGTTTGGACGGGGCCTCACACCTTACCTCCAGTACTAAAAGCACTCTCAAAAGCAATTGTGCTAATAGGAATAGCAAGGACATCTCTAGGAAGTTTAGACAGCATGAGGAAGCTATCACTATTGAGCTTCCACCATTTCAAAATGTCAAACTTAGCATCATCATCCAAATCTAATATAACCCCATCAAGATAAGTATAAAGCTTATTTAGTGTTTACCTTCACTCATTTCTAACTTGTGTGCCTTAAACTTGGCCTTAAGAAAGGACTTCCTAGTGTGAGAGAGAGATTCAGAAGAAAGAGTTTGGAATGGTTGAGAAGATTGAGAAGAGGATTTTAAATGGGACCCATACTTAGCATTGTACTTAGCAAACAAATCATGCAATGCTAACTCAACATCAGATGCTATGATTTTAAGCTTACAATGCAAGTTAGATATTTCAGGAAATAATGTATTAGTAGTGACATATAAAGACCTTAAAACCTTAAGAGTCAAGTAATAAATAGACTCAAGGCACCCAACCATTTTCCTGCCGCATGCCCAATCTTAAGGATCAACAACATTTTTGTTCCTACCCAAATCAGAAATCGAGGATGAATCATCATCTTCATACCTCTCAAAAGAAGATCGATATAAAAAGGAAGTAATCAGCATTAGGTGGTTTGTGTTCCACCTCATTGGGACATCTAGACTAAGTAACTTCTCATTTTTTATTTTCCAAGAAAGCATTAAGTCCATTAAACTTTCTAAACCTTTGAGAAGAGTTTCTTATTTACCAAACATAATCTCTCACCTTCTTAATAGAATTACTCACATCTTTTAAGCCCTCATAAATAACTAAGTTCAATATATGTGCAATGCACCTCAAGTGCAAATATTTACACTTAGAGAATGTATTACTCCAATTCATCATTCTTTTTTTCAAAATAGATATAACAGTATCATTACTGCTAGCATTGTCAAGTGTGATAGTGAATATATTATTAAGACCCTAATCAAGAATTGTAGACTTAAGAGCCTTATAAGGTATTCACCCTATGACTACTAACATGAATGGATGACAAGATTTCTTCCTAAGCTTCCATTCATTATCTATGAAGTGTCATGTGACACACATGTAATTAATTCTCTGTACACTAGTCCAGACATCAGTGCTAAGACGGATAGTAAGAGCATTGTGTTATGCTTTTAAATTAGCTCTTTCTACTATGAATTTGACATAGCAGTCTATAGTAACAGTCCTACTAGAGGTTATTTTATACATGGGGTAAAGAACAGATTGAAATATTGGAACCCCTCACCTTTAATAAACTTGAAAGGAAGTTCATCAACAATTATCATTCTAGCAATTGCATCCCTAAACCTACCTTTACTATTTCCATTAGCCTAGTTGACCTACATTTACTTCCACCTCATTTTCCGTAGTTTTTTTAGCTGGAGACAAATCAAGATTTTCTATCTAACATCTTTACTACAAGGGTGACCTTTGCATCTACCTATGTGATTTCTCATGCTAAAAGTACCATCTCTCTTAGGACCATCTTGATAAGTTCTAGGACAATATTTATAAACAACGATTAAGTTACCTTTAGAATCATAAGATTCATTGAAGTGCTCCCAAATAATAGATCTTTTACTCATTTTCCTTCTTTTCATTTTTGGTTATGCATCTAGATTTACTCCCACCTCATGGATATTGCTTCCACCAGGTGGATTAGAACTGGATCATTGGCATTAGTGCCAATGGATCCAGCCTCTTCCAATGTATTTGACATGTACAATAACAAATCACAGAACATAATGTATTAGAATCATAATGCATAGTCTAATAAAAAAATTGAAAGAACTCTTGAAGGTAAGAAAAAGTATTTACCTTAGAGAGCAAAAGCAGACACTTATCACATCCAAGAAAAGAACAATCCTTCAAATCTCAGTTGGAAACAAAGACAACAAAGTAGTTAGTAATAAATTTTAGCATACATAACTAAAAATTCAAGAAAATAAACAACATTAAATTAATAAATTACCTCTAAAGAGTTTAGTCTCAGCACTTAGAACCTTTACTCTATATATAAATAGATTTACAAGTTATAAATCCATTTAGTTACAAACATAACCTATTTTAAAAAAACAATCAAATCAATAACATTGATTCACAAAAACTCTAATTTTAAAATTGGGGTTTGAATTCATAGAAATCCTAATCATTGAAACTCCAATTTTAAAATTAGGGTTTCTGTGAATTGAAACCCCGGTTTTAAAATTAGGGTTTCAATCGAGAGAAACTCTATTTTAAAATTTTTATAAAAAAAATAACTTTTTTTTATAACATAAAGAATTTTTTTTTCACAAAATTAAAAAGGAATTCAACATAATGGACTTTTTTTTAAAAAAATTTAAAAATTAGTTTTTATCGGAATAAAAAAATTTTAAAAATTAAAATCCTAAAAACTAATATACATTCATTTTTCGAAGCCTCTGAAACTCACAGATCTGGGTTCCCTCACCAAGATTTGTTTAAAATCTAAAGTAGAGATCCTGAAATGAACAAAAATAAGAAACAGTTAGATTTTTAATTTTTCAAAAAAAAAAGTAATAAGGAAAAAGGAACAAAGTTTTTTTTTTACCTTAATCGTTGAGACCCAGAGAAGTTTAGGTGAAGAGGGCTTCCACCACAATAAGTTAAAGAGTTCAGAAGGTGAGAAAGATTTTTCAGAGAGTTCAAAACGCTTCTACAATTTCAATCGTTTCTCACGATCTAAAATGATTGAGAGATTTTCTAAAGGATTTTAAAGATCTGATATGAGAAAGGAGGAGATGAGAGTCGGTTTCACAGAAAAAATCAAACAGAAATAGCTTTTATGTTGAATCATTGAGGATGTGATTGAAAACCATAAGAGAGTCAGAAAGAGTTTGAGAGGAGAGAGAAAGATTGGAAATTCCATATAACAGAAAAAATGAGGATGTCTCTAAATTAAGAAGTATTTATACTCCATCTC
>CAOJBK010452252.1:0-12415 GCA_948294925.1 Codiaeum variegatum | reverse complement strand
ACTTTTTGGAAAATAGGTTGCCTGTAAAGTAAATTTTTTATAATTTTATTTTCTAGAAAGTATATTTTACTTAAAGTAATTATATATTTGATTTCAATATAATTTGCTAAAAAAGTAATATTTTTTATTTGACTTTTGTTGATCTTTATTTATCCTAAGTTGGGATTAAACTTCCATAGTTTTTTTCTAAAAAGTATATATATATTTCTCTTAAACTTATTAAATATGCATTCTCTTAGTCGAATTTTTTTACCATTTAAAGATATAAGTTTATATATTATTTATATTTTGAATGTTTATAAATCTATTATATTTTATTTTCCAAAATTCATTTTCGTTATGCAAATTAATTTGTTTCTTAAAGAGAAAATGAACCAAGGCTGAAACAAAAACATTTGATTAAGTTTTTCTTTAAGTTTTGAATTATAACATTATTGCTCTTATATAGAGCATGAGCTAAAACAACTAATTCAGCTCCTTTAACCAACTAAAACAAAATGTTGTTGAGCTAGCATAACAAAATGTTGCAAGACTATAACTAATATAATAGACTCATTTGGAATGATAGAATGCATGTGTGACTGCAGGAGAAGCTCAAAGAAACTGAGTTGCATCACCTCTTCCCCCCAAGTTGGAGCAGATACATCAAGAATACCCAGTTTGGAAATGGCTTCTTGAAATGCAGTAGGAGGCAAAGGTTTGGTCATGCAATTTGCATGTTGATTATAAGTTGAAACAGTAAGTGAATTAAGCCTTGTTGAATCTTCCCTCTTATAAAATGATAGTCCATAGTAACATCCTTTGTTCTTTCATGGTAAAAGAGAGCGATGAGCTAATTGAATGGCTGAGTTATTGTCATAGTGTATCATAGCAGGGTGAGGGTGTAATAGAGCCAATTATTTCAGTACAAAAGTTATCCACTGTATCTTTGAAGTTAAAAGAGTTAATGCTCTATATTTTGCCTCAGAAGATGATTTGACCACTATACTTTGCTTCTTAGATTTCCAAGATATCAAAGAATCTGCAAGGAAGACACAAGATCCAGACATTTATCTTTTATATCAACAAAATTTGCCAAATCAAAGTCTAAAAAATACTTTAATTGAACAAGAGAGGAATTTAGACTGAAAAGACCTTTATGAGGAGATGCTTCTAATTAGTTAAGGAATCTATGAACAGCTACCAAATGGTTTTGAGTAGGATAATTCAATAATTGAGAGAGTTGTTGTGAAATAAAGGATATATTAGGTCTTGTATTACATAAATAAATAACTTTTTACCAAAAGTTCTATAACCAGATATTAAGTGAGTAAAGAACTATCATCTTTAGAAAGCTTAAGTGTTGCAACCATTGGAGAAACAATTGGTTTCTAGTATGCAGCACTAGTTTTAGAGAGAAGGTCCAAGATGTATTTTTCTTTGGCAAATGTTAATGACTGCTGAAGTTTGTTAAACTTATAAGCCAATAAAATATCTAACTTGTCGAAGGTTTTTAATGCAAAACTTATCATTCAAATAATTTTTTACAGAGTCAATGGCTTATATAGAAGAACTGGCTAGTAAGATGTCATCTACATAAACTAATAATGCCATAAATGTATTATTAGTTTGTTGTATAAAGAGAGACTGATCAAAGGTGGAGAACAAAACTTGTGTCAGTTTAAAGTCCCATTATCTGCTTGCTTATTTCAGTATATACAAGGACTTAAGCAATTTGTAGACCTTGTTGGAACTAGTATGTTTATAACCGTGTGGAATTACCATGTACACTTCTTTACTCAAATCACCAAGAAGAAATGCATTATTGATATCCAATTTTTGGAAATGCTAATGACAAGTAAAAGAATTTACTAATAACAATCTAATAAAGGTCGTTTTTGTCATAGGTGAGAATGTTTATAAATATTCTAAGCTAGGTTGTTGTGTGTAACCTTTTGCAACCAAACTGGCTTTACACCTTTCAAGTGTATCATTAGCTTTGAGTTTGACTTTGAAAATCCACTTACAACTAATATATCGTTTTCCTGTAGGTATGTTAACAAACTTCTAAGTATTATTTTGTTGCATTAAGTTTTACTTGAATAGCTTGCCTCCAACACTTATGCTTAATAGCTTATTTATATGTTTTTTAGTTATACTATAATAGATAATGAAACTGAGAAAGCATATGAAGTGGGAGAAAAATGTGGATGAGTAATAACAACAACTAAAGTATGTGGAGATGTTCTGTTAGAGGTTTTAGGCATGGAAGTTACATAATCATTAAGATGTTTGAAAGGATGTGAAATTCTTTATGATCTAGTAAGAATAGAAAAATCATCATAAGTAAATAAAGGAGAGAACTAGATGATATAGGGTTAGTAGCAAAGTGACTTATAGGTTGCTACGAAAAAGATAAAGTTTGAGAATTTGACTTTGAATTGAACTAAGAGTAATCACAATCAAAGGAGGTGCAACATGTATAGGAAAAATAAACTTAGAAGTAGAAGGTGAAGATTTTTTAGCAATAAAGGGTAAAATAATTTCATGAAATATAACATTTATAGAAAAATAAATGGAATTTGTTTCAAGATTTATAAGTTTGCATCCTTTATTAGTAGAAGAATAACCTAAAATGACAAATCTAATAGTCTTAAGATAAAATTTTGTAAGTTGAGATGAAGCAGAGGAAGCATAAGCTAGAAAACCAAGTACTTTGATATCAACAAAAAAAGGTGAGACACTAAACAAAAATTTACAAGGTGTATTTTCTTGAATGATGGGAGATGGAATTCGGTTAATAAGATAAACATAATGTGACACACATGCATATCAGTATTGTATAGGTAAGAAAGACTGTAATTTTAATGTCCGGGCAACATTCAAAACATGTTGATGCTTTCTCTCAACAACAACATTCTATCGAGCGGTATATGGACATTGGACAAGTTATTCGCTAAATGCCTTTTGCTTTGTAAAATCAAACACAATAAGCTCACGTGCATTATCTGTCATGATAACCTGAATGGTCTTATGAAATTGAGTATGCACATAAAGAAATCATTGGCCAATAAATGGAATTTGTTTCAAGATTTATAAGTTTGCAACCTTTATTAGTAGAAGAATAATCTAAAATGACAAATCTAATAGTCTTGAGATCAAATTTTGTAAGTTGAGATGAAGTAGAGGAAGCATAAGCTAGAAAACCAAATACTTTGATATCAATAAGAAAAAAGGTGAGACACTAAACAAAAATTTACAAGGTGTATTTTCTTGAATGATGGGAGATGGAATTCTGTTAATAAGATAAACATAATGTGAGACACATGCATATCAGTATCGTATAGGTAAGAAAGACTGTAATTTTAATGTTCTGGCAACATTCAAAACATGTTGATGCTTTCTCTCAACAACAACATTCTATCAAGCGGTATATGGACATTGGACAAGTTATTTGTTAAATGCCTTTTGCTTTGTAAAATCAAACACAACAAGCTCACGTGCATTATCTGTCATGATAACCTGAATGGTCTTATGAAATTGAGTATGCACATCAAGAAATAATTGGTCAATATATTTTTAGCTTCTGCTTTGGTTTTAAGCATAAAGACCCTATTATATCTACTTAAATCATCTACAATAGCGATGAAATATTTATGATCATGAATTGAATTAGATGGTGTAGGGCCCTAAGTATTAATATAAATTAATGCAAAAGTCTTAGGCCCTAAGTATTAATATAAATTAATGCAAAAGTCTTAGTAGCATGTGAAATACTTAGTGAATAGGGTAACTTGTGTTGCCTAAACAAATGACAAACATCACAAAGAGAAGACGATGGATAAGAAATACTAGAATCAATTTTATTAAATAACTGCAATCTATAATGAGACAGATGACCCATCCTACAATGCCAAATTACATCAGAAATATCAGAAGAAACTAAATTATGAACATTTCGAGTATAAGCAATGATAGAATTACAAGAAGAATCGAAAAAAGGAATAATGTGATAAAGTCCTACAACTTTCTTAGTTGAGCCAATCAACTTTCAATAATGAAATTCCTGAATGTAACACAAAGAATCATGAAGAATTAACATGTAATCAAGTGAATTGGTGATTTTACTAGCAGACACAAAGTTACAATGAAAAGCCGAGACACATTAAACATCTATAAGAACAAAGGAATTAGAAAACTTAATTGTGCCTATATTTGTGATTGATATGAAAGAACCATTAGGTAATTTAATGATAACATTTTGACTAGGCTCATGAAACTTAAGTTAATCAAGAGAACAAGTAATGTGATCAGTGGCTAATGTATCCAAGATCTACTAATTTTGGAATTAAAACAACAAGGAGGAGAAATGATACATGATGACACCATTTTTGGATAAATATATATAAAAACAATCTAATCTTAGGTTGTTTATTGATTAAGGTAAGGATTTTCTAGTATTGTTCAACATTGAAAGGAAAAGTATATTTGAACGAGATAGCAATAAAGTATCCACTATCAGTAGCAATAAAAGCAAGATGAGATTCATTAGAACTATGTTCATTAAAATTGGGAGAAACATATTGTAAACAAGATTCAACTTGGTTAGCAACATAAGATCTCATGCTTGAAGAATATTTTAAACGAAACCTATGTTTTTTATAGCATTGATCAATTGTATGTCTAGTAATCCCACAAAAAGAACAAACAAGCCCTTTATTATGATTAAATGTATAATTATTATTAGATGAATTATCAACATAATTGCCTTTAGCAAAGTAAACTAAAGATTCAGATATTGAATTGAAAGATTTAGTAGAGGAAGATGACTATTCAATTGTCTTTCATGTAGCAAAATGAAAGCAAAAACCTTATTAATTAGTGGCAATGAGTTCATCATGAGATTTGAGTCTTAACTGTAGCATAATTCTCATTTAAGTAACTACCTAATTAATAGATTGATATTGCTTAAAATTAGTAAAAGCACCATAATCACACTTAAGGTCATAATGACAGATAGACAATGGCTTTAATGTAGCCAATTCATCCCAAATAATCTTGAGATGAGAATGATAATCAGTTATTGAAAGATAATTTTGATGAAAACCATATATTTCTTGCTGCAAATTAGAAATTCTAACATAATATCCTTGAGAGAATCGATCAACCTAATCATTCCACACTTCAACAATAAAATCAATCCATGATACACTCTTAGAAATAGAAGGTGTTATGCTATGTAAATCTAATAAAAGTACCACAGTGTTACACCTCTCTTAAGTAAGGTAAAGACAGTCATTTTTATCAGGCACGATAATTGAACCATCTATAAACTTCAACTTGTTCTTTGATAACAAAGCAAGTTTCATGGCTTTACTCCACGAGTGATAATTTTTCTCACCTAACAAAATAGAAACAAGAACTAGAGATGATTTTTCATTTGGATGCAATTAGTATGAACTATTGGGATTATCTTATAGTTTATTAGTTGCCATTTGAATGATTAATAAATAAATGGTAAAATGAATCAAAGAAAAACATAATAAAGATTAGACCGAATAGTAAGAATAAAGACTTTTAGGAAACGAGGATGAAGAAGATGAACAATAAAAAATGTTATGATACCGTAAAAATAAAATGAACTAAGCCTTAATCAAAGAGATTTTATTAACTTTTTCTTCAAGTTTTGAATTACAACACTATTGCTCTTATATAAAACAAGAGCTAAAACAACTAATTCAGCTCCTCTAACTAACTAAAACATAATGGTGTTGAGCTGGCATAACAAAACGTTGCTGGACTGCAACTTGCATAACAAACTCCTAAGGAATGATAGATTGTGTGTGAGTGCAGGAAAAGCTCAATGAAACTGAGTTGCATCATTTTATTAAATTATTGATTATATTTCAAATTATTATATATCAAAATTAATTTGAACATTGATACATAGAATTTAATTTAATTTTTTCTTTTGTTATAACTAAAGAAAGTTTATGCACGACTGTTGGATCTCTCTTTATTAATGTATTCTTGATTATATGAGGTTTGACCTTATTTTGGGTAGTTAATGGTTAAAATATATGTTTTTTCCTTTTAACATATTAATAAAACCTGAAATTATCATAAAAATAGATAAAAATTGTCTTCCAAAGTCGATTTAATAATTGATTAAGTAAATCTTTTATATTTGGTTAAATTTGGAACCATCAAATTTTCAATGGTCAAATATGTACATCTTTGAGCATCCACAATTAATACTAGTCATCCCCACTACAACCTAAATGTCATTGAACTTGAAAAAGTTTCAAAACAAACTTGATAGAAGGATAATCAAACTTCATAGAAGATACACAATAGCATATACACACATATGCAAAAAGTCCCTTATTGAACATTACATGCAACACAATGTAAAATACTAAGGGCTTGTTTTGTACCATTTTCTATTTTTTAGAAAACAAAAACAATATTTTGAAAATAAAAAATTATTATTTTTGGTTTTCTGTTTTTTGTTTTTAACTTGTTTTTTGATAAATATAAAATAAAATGTTAAATATATATATATTTTTAGTAATATTTTTCATACTTTAATTTTTGAATTTCAAAACAAAAAACTATAGTGGTATCGAACGGGTCCTAAACAAATAACAATTACAATAAATAAAAAATAGAAAAAAAATTACAATGAAAATACCTTTTTTTTAGTTATATGTGGGTAACAATTCATAACCTCTTTGTTTCAGTTTAGTCTATTTCAAGCCTCATTACATTTACATGACTCTTTTTTCTTGAGAGGTAATGAATATCATTATTCAAGCAAAATAATATCAGCTGCATAAGCTTTTGTAATATAGGAGGGAAGAGAACCCATCAACTCAGTTATTCTACTAAAAGGCTTAAAAATTTTGGCCAATAATGGGCAACATTATTAGTTGAACAATACATGTGAGAAATAGACATTTGATTACCAATAGGGTTTCCAATATCTTTTAAGATTTACGGAATGAAATCAATAACGACGTTATTATTAAGCTTTTGCACCACCAACATAATGCCAATCTTTACGTATTGAACCTGCCATCCATTAAGCTTTACCCAAAATAATGCCTCTCTAATACCCATGGTTCCATCATCGAATAACCTTGTAATGTGTTAAATAACTTGCTATAACTATACCTGATCTATCCCTCACAATTGCCCCAAAAGAAGTGCATTGCTTGACATGTGATATTGCAATATAAATGTTCAATTTGTATCTATAAACATGTTTATACCATCAACGAGTGCTGCTTATGGCTGTTAATATAACATTAGCAATATTACAATTTGCAAAACCTGCTTTGTACTCCTCAACTCTCCTTAAACAAATATCAATAACAAAATTATGATGATAACTAACGTTCCTCCACGTCAATTTCTTCCTTGAAAACCACAGGCCATCAATTAAAGATATGAAAATCAGGTACTCATTCGCTGACAGCTTTTCAAAATATAACAAGAGCCGTTCTTTTAAATTAAGGGATAACCATCTAATATATCATAAACTATGAGTCAATTTTCAATTATACTATAAACTAAAATTACCTATAATTTACATTGTGTAGACTTTGTAAACCCTTTCAAATCTACCTAACTAGACATTTGGCACATGATGACGTGCACCATGTTCCACTATCTAGTTAGGTATATTTGAAAGGGATTACAAAGTTCATAACATAAATTGCAAGTGGTTTTAGTTTAGGGTTATTGAAGTCTATGGGTCCATACACATGTGGGTAGGTGTTGGAACTCACTTGCACAAAATCAATTGGCTGATCTTTTTTGCCTCCTTTTAATAAAGTTCTACCCTTCCAAAAGTCTAGCTTCTTCCTAAACATATCCTTTAAAAAACTGATTGCCTTGGACTTTGAATGGCCTATAACAAATGGAAGGCCAAGATAGCTTCCCAATACTGATTCTCTAGAAAAACCTAATACAACATTGAATCTATTGTGCATTTGAGGAGATGCAAATGAGGAAAATAATGTATCCAACTTTGATGGATTAACAAACTGACTAGATATCGGTTCATGGGGCCTCAAATACGAAGCAACTCCTCTACTTCTTTTGGATTAGCCTTAATGAAGATAATACTGTATTATATAAAGAATAAGTAAAAGATGATAGGAGTAGAAGATGCTAGATTCAAACTATGAATACACCTTCAAACTATGAATACACCTTTGAACATTAGCCTATGCTACATTACAAGCAAAACATCAACATATAATATGAATAAAGAAGTTGACAGTGGATCACCTTGTTGGATACCCTAGTAAGGAGTTACATCGCCCATAGTTTAACCATTAAGAAGCACATAATATGTAATTGATGTTGCAGAGTTCTTGATCAAGTCAGTCCATTTATCAACAAATCCACAAGCTAAGAGAACAATTCTAATAAAAAGTCATTCTTAACGATTATACACTCTAGCCATATCCAATTCGACTGCCACCCTACCATACCATTCAAATTAGACTTCAGTGAATCTAAAACCTTAACCACAATGATAACATTATAAGTAATCAATTTATTTAGGACAAACACACTTTGTTCTTCCAATATTGGGTCTGGTAAAATCCTTTTCACTTATTCACAATGGCTTTGGAGACCAACTTATATATCACATTACATAAGCTTATATGACTTAACTCTAACATATAATTATGATTATAAACTTTTTGGGGATAAACACAATATGGATATGATTAAACTTAGCTGGAAAATCATCCCCATTAAACGCAAATAAGCAAACTAAAACCACATCCGCTCATACAATATCCCAATAGTTTAGAAAAAAACAAACCTATAAACCTGTCGGGAGCTGAAACCTTAGGGGATACATTTGTTTCAAAGTTGAGAAAAATTCCTCAAAACAAATAAAAAAGGCTTCGCAAGGCCAATATTATATTCATATGAAACTCATTTTGGAAGCAGACTATAAAAACAAAAATCTTCACCATTAATAGAAGAGGGAAAACATCTTAAAAAGTAATTAGTGGCTATCTTGCTCATGTCATCAAAAGAATCAAACCACATATCATCA
Organism: Codiaeum variegatum; assembly: GCA_948294925.1. Classification (NCBI taxonomy): domain Eukaryota; kingdom Viridiplantae; phylum Streptophyta; class Magnoliopsida; order Malpighiales; family Euphorbiaceae; genus Codiaeum; species Codiaeum variegatum. The sequence goes on along the minus strand of CAOJBK010452252.1, from coordinate 3,351 downwards.
AATGAATACAATCTATGAATGAAATTCTATCGCTTTATTTCAATTGTAACATGGTGAAACAAATGGGTATTAGCATCGCCCTTGGCTAGCCATTGGATTATTCCTCTTTGCTTCCAGTAAACCTCTTTCCTTTCTAACAACATATCAATATGATTATTGAGCTCCTTAATTGTGTTTGTATTAGCATCAGATTGATCAACTCTTTTCATTTCGACTATCTGATCATGAGAAGCTATGATATCATTGATGAGAGCATGATATGCTTGATACCCCAAGCAGTTAAAGCAAGCAAATAAGTGGTTAGCCATTGCAAAATATTAGTCTCGCCATCACAATTTCCCCGCAAAATCATGGATTTATTTTTTTCTATCAAGGCGCTAGAGCCATAACTCCTCAAAGCGTCGGTTGGTAGTTGTTGCGATTCTTAGCACGCAACCCACGATTTAATGAGGAAAAAGAGTGATCTAGGGATGATTAACAAAATACATGTCAAGTATCTCTCTATTAGATTATCCGACTTCTAGCATGTTTCTACATAAAATCATAGCCTATGTATCCCAAACTAGAGAGCTCATAATCACCAATAACATCATAGAAAACTCTAATCAATTTAGAATGTGAAGGCCTCCTTTTTTTTTTTTTTTTATCTTGATCATATAAAATTTCAATTAAATCCTTTCATTAGCCATGGTAATTGACTAGCACAGGTTAAAGTACGAAGTAAGTCCCAAGTTTCCCCTTTAAATGAGCAGGAGTTGTGCCATATGAACTTGCGAACTACCATTTGGACATGTTTGGAAGCTAAATTGTGCAATCAATGTGGAAATCAAAGAAAGAAAATATTATAATATCAGAACTTGCATTGCATGTAATGCTCACTCAATTGTATGACTCTTAACTGCTATTTAAGCATCATAATCAATGACTCCAATCATGAATTGAAATCGTTGATATGTCTAGTTTATAGTTTGAACCGACCGTTTACCAATATCTATTTCTAATTGTTAAAGCTTTTATATGAAGTCTTAGATAAAATCCCAATAAAGAGACTATGAAATGTTTTCATAAAAGAAAAGTTTTTTTTTGATAAATTTAAATTTATTTAAAAGATATAACAAAATTATTTCAATAATGGCAGAAAAGTTTCTATAAATTTACTCCAAATATAAATCACTTGTTAATTTTGGAAAACAAAATCAAAAGATTGCAAAGTAAAATATTCTATATAAAGGGATTCAAAATTTAAAGCAAAATTTCGTCTAAGATTTTTCTGTTTTTTGTCAATACATCTAAGATTGACATGGAAGAATCCAGTCCATGTCATTGGCTAAATCCGTTGTCATAAAAAAGAAAAAAAGCCCGTGAATTTACGTAATTAACTCCCGTAAATATCTCCCTAAACCAGGGGCATTTTAGGTAAATAATAAAAAAAGCATAAGCCGGGCCAAAGTGAAAAACAGAAAAAAGCAAAGGTTTGATTGACAAGGAGTAGAAATTAAAATAAATAAATAAATAAATAAATAATAAATGTACTCCGTTGAGCTCGTTTATTTTATTAATTTTAAAATATAAAAATAATAAAAAATAAAATTTATTTTTTATTAATTTTTTAATAGCGGACTCGAAGAGAACATTGAATTATGGTTCAATATCGCCGTTGAGATACCAAACCCAATCTCTCTCTCTTTCTCTCTCTCAAGGCTCTGTTTTGTCGCTTATCGGCTAGGGCGTTCTTTAGTTTTTATTTTCTCATTTTCTCTTACAAATTTTCCTTCAAGCCAAGCAACTCCGAGAAAATATCAGAAGAAGAAACTGACTCAGACACAAAGAAAGATTAACAGAAGAAAATCTTTTTCTACGAAGAACTGGAAACAATATTCCTTTTGATCTGGTTTTTTAAGCCTTTATTGAGAGTTTCAACTGGAAATTCTTCTATCAGGTTTGTTATCAGAGATTATTCATCTTCAGTGTCTGTTTTTCCTTTGGTGTTTTAAAAACGGCTAAAAATCGTTTGATTTTTCTTCAGTTCTAGATTTGGCAGTGTGGATTTTGCGCCGTTTGTTCGTTTGTTCTGTGGGGCGGCCCGTGGGAGGGTTATTTAATCTGCTTCAGGCTTTGTATTTGGTGCGGCTTTTGGTTTATAAGGAGATTTGTGGCTTTTGGCTCATGCCTGATAGATATTTTTGGCAAGTGGACAAATAGATTAGGTTTTGTAAGTTTTGATGCCGCCAGATCGATTGCAGGGTGAACGGAGAGATTTCTATAAGGAGAGGAAGTACGACAGGCCCATACCGGGATGGAGAGAGTCGTCTTCCAACCATTACAGATCATCTCGGGATTTTATTCGTTATGGAGGTGGAGGAGCCTCCAACGAGTTTCGCAGGCTTCCTGGTTAGTATTTTGTTTAGTACTTTTATCGTTTTGTTCTTGTTTTTAACTTTGTCCTAGTTTTTGTTAGTTCAGCGGTTTGTTGCTAAGAAATCTCACTACTAGCTCTCCTTTAATGACCTCAAATCTTGTGGCTTTTGTTACTGATCTCAAATCTTGTGTTTTTTAAGGCAATGGAGAGAAATTTGTGTAGTGACTCTTTATACTGACTTTTAATCCACAAGTAGATCTGCAGTATTCCACCTTTAGTACTGTTTTCTTCTCAACTGTGGTCTGGTTTTTCTTGTATACGTCTGATTGGTGTAGTTTGGGTCTCCATATTCTGATATTGCACAGATCTGAGATTCCTGTGCTCTAAGAGCTTTTATCATCTTCTATATATTTGTAGTTTTCAACTTTTTTCTCTTGGAGAGAATATATGCTTTGCTTGTGTTAATTTTATGTAATTTTTCCTTTTTTTTTTCTTAAATATTATTTGAAGGTTATGGTAAGCAGGGTGGCTGGCACCTGTTTGGGGATGAACCAAGCCGTGGGTATGCACCCTTTCGGTCCAGTGACAGGATACTGGAAGACAAGAATTACCGCCCCTCTGTTTCACGAGGAGATGGTAAATATGGAAGGAATGGTAGGGACCACAGGGGTTCTTTTAGCCAAAGGGAGTGGAAACCTCATTCATGGGAAATGAGTAATGGATCACCAAACACTCCGGGGAGGCTACATGATGCAAGTAATGATCAGAAGTCAGCAGATGATAGTCCCCCTTCACATCCTCATTCTGAATTAGTGAACACTTGTGACCAGCTTCATTCGAAAGACCAGCATGATAACTGTAGAATGAATGGAGTCAGTGTAGTGGGAACAGGCCAAAGAGGTGATAGGGAGAACTCACTGGACTGGAAGCCTCTCAAGTGGACCCGTTCTGGAAGCTTGTCTTCTAGAGGATCTGGTTTTAGCCATTCAAGT
>CAOJBK010451909.1:0-10252 GCA_948294925.1 Codiaeum variegatum | reverse complement strand
TCTTCTTGCCTATGGTTCAGCCATAATTATGACCATAAGAGCTTTTTGTAATTCAGTCAGTCAGAGGACAATGGGATGACTTCAAGTGAGATATCAAGTGCATCGATTTTAGCTTTCAAAGTTTCTATATCTTTGCCAATACTACCAAACACTGATGAGTTCCAAGACTTAATCTTTGATTTTAGAAGCCTAAGTTTAATTACAATTGAGAGAGGGGAGAATTCTTACCACCATAAAGCAACTAGGTCTTTGAAGCTCCTATGGTAGAGCCAGCAAATCGAAAGGGGATGATTCTAGGATGGTGGGTTATGATTGAAATGCCCCTACTGAGGCCCCCATAACTTGAGGGAGGGGAATTTTATGAGCCAATCTCTATCCACGAGAATTCTATCCAATCCACTAGCAGAGATGGTATTCCTCTATGTGAATTTTTTGCCCATTAAAGGCATATTAGAGAGACTGCAAGTATTGATGAAGTTTGTTAAAGAATTCATGCCTGTAATTGATACTACACTAGAGCTTCGTTCAAAAGGGGACAAGACTTCACTAAAATCACCAATTAGTAGCCAAGGTAAGGGGAAAGAGGGTCTTAAGTTACTCAGTTCATCCCATGAAGAGTTCCTATACGATTCATAAGGTGGTCCATAAATAGCCATAATAGTGCAATGAAAGAGAGTGGCAGACCAACATCCCATCAATAACTATCTAGTTAGATCCCTTGGAGGACTGAAAGCTCAAGAAAAAGGATTTAGACCAATACAAAAGAAGGCCACCAGCAAAGCCATTAGAATCAACACTTACCCAATCAAAATTAGAAATATTCCAAAGTTTCCTGAGAGTTGAGAAATTAATGTCGCTTAATTTGGTTTCCACAACAGCAACCATATCAACATGCTTTTTAGAAATCCATTTCTTAACCATGTTCTTCTTAGCATTAGAGCCAAGCCCGCAAGTGTTCCACGCAAAGATGATCATTAGGGAGGAATGGGTTAAGGGGAGTCTAAGCCTTTAAAGATGATGCATACCAAATCTTCATAGATATTTTCTTTATAATTTCCATTAAACATTCCAAGTTTTTCTTCAATTTTCATAGATACAGAATTCTGAGTTGGTTGATTAAAACCAGAGGCAATGGAGGGTTTGAGAAAGGAAGAGTATTTTTTGTTAAAAGTGTCTGATGTTACAATCACATAGAGAGGGAGCAGGTAATAATGGTTAAGGATGAGGGTTGTGTTTCTTAGGATTTTTGGATTTGCGAATGCTCAAAGAACTTTTTCCTTTTTTACATTTTTTCTTGGTTTTAGCAGATTTTTTGGTTTTGGGGATGTCAAAGTTGGGGTCAATGATAGGATCATTGAAAGGCTCATCATCAGGGATGGATTTTACTAGGTTGGACTGAGGTGATGGTGTAGTTGGCTTGGGAAGGTAAGAGGAGGTGATTAATAAGGGGGAGTTGTTACGTGCCAAAAGAGGAAGTTGAAAAATGGGACAGCTATTAGAGGTTTTATTGAAGACAGGGAAGATCTTTCTAATGTTATTGGGGAAATAGAGGAAATTATGTTTTTCGATTGAGGTAATTAGGGTAATCAAAGCAGACATGTATGAGTTTGGTACGTGTGTGGTGGGTGGATTTGCAGAGGAATCTGAGGAGTCGTTTATGGCGGCGTTCAAGGGAGGGAATTAAGAGTTAGAGATGGAAATTGGGGGGGCTGTGGTAGGCTTTTTTGGTTGGGGTGGTAGATTAGAGTAGTGACGGAGTTCTAAAATTCTTATTGAAAAAGTTGAATCATCAATTAGAACATTCAAGGTTTCAAAAATATAAAAATCATGGTTGCATTAAGGGATGATTTTGAAATGGTACAGGAGCTTAATCTGATAAATTTGCCCCACTTAGAAGTGACAATGGAGAAAAATCTTTTGGTCCAGGCATTAAGTGGCACGAATTCACATCTGAGCCAGGTTAATCTTGCAGAAGTAGATAATCCCTTTTCCCATTTTTTGATAACTTCAAATAAATTGCAGGTCCATGGAGTGATTGATTATGCAAAATTATTCTGAACTTCTTCACTTCCAAATCAAATAAGAATATGATTCCCACCCATGTGAGTAAAATTGCAGTTAGGGAATCCATTTGAGGAAAAAGCATTTTGGAGAGTGTTTATGGTGACTGAATTGAACACTTGGGCAAACATACAAGATTTAAGCCATTTGGATTCCTCATAGAGGATTTAAATTTGACATCGTGTTTGGTGGGAGATTTTGTGGCTGTGGTTATTTTATGGCAATGGTTCATGTGGTTGGGTGGAGGAGGGGGATTAGGGAGGTTGTGTCTAGACTTGTTGCAACTTGCAAGTTTAACAACCAATCTTCTATTGGTGAAAATTGTGTCATTGAGAAAAATGAACAGTAGAGTTTACTTCAGGAAGGTGCTTATATCTAACAAAACAATAGCTACATTTGGAACTTTTCCTCGGATTTTTGGTACGAAGACATCGTAGATTTTACCATGGTTTTCAAACATTTTCCTAATTTTCAAAGCTATGATGTCAAGAGGCAAGTTGTCCACAAAAACATATATGAATTAAGATTTCCATCTTGATCCAAAGAAATGAGGATTTGGGTATTTGGCGTATTGGGGATGATAGGGAGGGTTGAAACCTCTCTAGTTTTCTCTCAGTGTTTCTTTCATAAACTTGTCAGTATTTGCCAACACAAATTGAAACGTAATCTTTAACTAAATTTTTATCGGTTTGATTCGGTTAATTCGTGCCTAATCAAAATTTGTCCACCTCATTAAAATATTTTTATTGCTTTATTTTTAACGAAGATTGTTTTTCCATTTGGCAATTATTTGAAAAATGTAGGCCTTTTCTATTAAATTTAGGCAATTTAGATCAGATTCACATCACATGTATAGAAACCACATTCTTGCATGGCTTACTGGATACCAAATTTATTTAAACCATTTTGTGGTGTCGTCTATTATTCTATACGTCTCTTGTGTTCAATTTTATTGCTAGTACAATCTCTTATTCATACTATCAATGCGAAATCTTATATAGTGAGAAAATTTAAATTTAAAAGCTCTCACTTTTAAAAGTAATACTCTTATTATTTGAATTAAAATTATAGATTTTATCCATGCTATTTTAAAATTGTGATGTTTAATGACATAAATTTTTTCTGTACTCTTTCTTTACAAATCGCAATTATTGTTGAATTATTTGATTGTTTTATTTTTATGTTAAGATGCATAGTATATACGATATGGAAATATATCAAATAAATTAAAAGGGCTCCATTTAATTAATGTTTGAGATAAGCATAATTAGCAATAATTCACTGTCGACATCTGAAATCTATTATATCTGAAGATAAGTACTTGGAAATTGGAATCTTGTGAAAAGAATTCCATAGAGATGGAGATGATAATATGAACCACTTTGATGTTTCTTGTTTTATAATAATCGTTTTTAGTGGAGAATTGAACCGAGTTTATTAAGTAAAATACAGTACATTACATTTCAAAAAAGTAAAATATACATCATATTATGTTTCTACTGGACCATTGAATTATATTTTATTATGCAAAATTTTTAATTTTGTCATTTTAATTTGTTTAATAGGGAGAGGAAAGACATTTAGAGAAGGAAGACAAAAATTTGATGAGAAAACGACATTGTATGTATGATGAGAGATATAGAAAAGCCATCTAATTGTAAGGGAATTGCAAAAACACCCTCAATATTGTTTAATTTTACATTGTCCTTTACATATATTAAATAACGAAAGGCAAAAGACATTAAGAGAACGAACACAAAAAATTTGTGAGAAAACAGCATCGTACGTATAATAGAGATATAGAAAAGTCATCCGGTTGTGAGAAATTTCAAAATCACCCTGAATAGTTTATATTGTTTAATTTTACATTCTTCTTTATATATATTAATAAATATGAAAAAGATATTACAAGTAGAAATAAGTACAATTTAATACAATAAAAATCAAATCAAACTGAATAAGAAGCATTTTGATTTTGTTTTTGACTTTAAATATATAAAAGTTGATAGATTTGGTTTGATTCGACTTGTGGTGTGAAAAAAAAAACTCTAAATTGAACCAAATGTTACTAAAATAAATATATAATTATATTTTTATATTTAACTGGACTTTAAGAACCCACCAAAAAGGAAGAATTTAGAGGAAAAAATAGAGACGACTTCATTTTTCTAGGATTTGATCCGCCTCTGCCGCATCTCGCTGTCGACGGTGCTTTCTATCGTCGGTAGCCATGAACTCTTCAGATTTTCTTAACCATTTCCCTTAACTTAGAACACAAATTGCAGCTCACATGGAAGCACCTATAATCACACAAAACCAGCTGCCATAACAGCCCCTACTATGCGATCCTTTGCCAACATAATTCAAGGTTCCTCAAAGTTGCCTCCCCCTTTTGCTCAGTCGGAAAACAAAGGAAGATATGTTTCAATACGGATCAATGAGTAAGTGTATGAGGAGGGAATCAAATATTGTGAACGTGATTTGATAGGACATGTGACCCTTTTAAAAGGAGAAACCCCTTGGAATGTCAATGACTTGAAGGAGAAGCTATCTAAAATTAAGGGTTTAAAGGGTACTTGAAGATTGATTTCTTCAAGGAGAGGGTATTATCACATCAATTTGAAATCAGCAGATGATAGAAGTTGAATTCTCAGTCAAGGAGTAATATCTCTAAAACCTGGAACTTTGCGTTTACAAAATTGGGAGAAAGATTTTGATCCTAAAGCTAAAAAACAGACCATCACTCAAGTGTGGGTTAGATTCTATAAACTTCCATGAGAATACTAGCACCCACAGATTCTTGTGGACATTGCTCATGGGGTTGGAATGCCTTTGAAAATTGACAATGCTACGGTCAATGGTGATTTAGGACATTATGCATGGGTTTTAGTTGAAGTGGACTTTTCAATTGAACCGATAGAGATTCTCATGATTGAATGTCTTGGGAAAAGTTTCTTCATTGATGTGATTTATGAGAATTTATTGAATTTTTGCTTTGCATGTTTTTGTATAAAACATACCTCTGTGGATTGTAGATTGAACAAAACTAAACCATTAGAGAAGACACAACCACCGAGGAAAGAAGTTCCTGCTAAGCAATATAAAGAAGTGCCTGCTAAACAATCTAAACCAACTCGGACTTGGACTGCTAAAGAGGCTGAAGTTCCTTTGTCCAATGCCTTCTCGACTTTGAGAACAGGTTTGGATTTGTTGTTTGCCGTTGATCAACCACCTAATATTGTGGAGAACCCTCAAAATCGAATTTTGCTCCTATTGAAGATCCTTTGGCACATGTGCCTGATTTTGAAAAAGATGATGATGGGAGGAAATTGGTGTTAATATGCAACAGTAAGATCCATTGCCAAATGCAACGGAATTGGATGTTTGTGAAACTGTGGAACCCACACTTACTGAATTTTTTGAGACAACAGCTATCATAGCTACTGGTAAAGATATTTCTGCTAGTGCTATTGACATTTTTAATGATGCTAACAGTACAAAATAGGTGCCTACAACTTTTTCTTTAGTTTATGGAAAGCTTAATATGGAAACAATGCTCCGTCAAAGGAGTTACTTAGCATGACAACTTTGCAGGTAACGTTCTTACTGCCACTGATTGTCTAATGAATACTGAAGGTGAGAAACATCTTATCTGGGTAGATCAGTGTGAAAATGATGAAGGGGAATGGGAGAAAGTAAAAACAAGAGCACAAAAGCTAAGAAGAATAATCCTACAGTTGATAAGTATAAGCCTCGTCTGTCTCGAAGGCCAATTAAAACTCCAGCCCGTTATCTATGAAGGTAATTTTTTGGAATTGCAGGGGGTTTCACTAATGATGAGACCCGAAGATACCTTTTTTTACCCAAAGATACCTTTTTTCTTTTATGTTTGAATCATAAACCAGACTTATTATGTTTGTCAAAAACTTTTGTTGGAATTGACTCAATTCCGAAGCATTTTTGGCGGTCTCTAGGGCTCCATGTCATTGCCTTAGATGACAAATAGCTTGCATCTTATTTGGCACAAATAATTTTTGTTAGCCTGTATTAATTGATTCTAATGAATAATATATTATGGTTGATCATGTGCCTTGCATATTCTCTTTTGTATATGGAGGAATAGGAGGAACAATCTTTGGCAGCACCTCACATCTCTTAGGCCTCGTGGATCTTGGGTTACGATAGGTGATTTTAATTCCATGAAAAGGGCTAATGAAAAGACTGATCGCCCTCAAGCTAATCTTCCTTACAGGGACTTTTGAAATTTGATTGATGACAATGATTTGTATCAGCTTCCTACTCAAAATGCTTTCTACACTTAGTGTAATAGGAGACAAGGGACAACTAGAGTTGAATGTGTCCTCAATCGGGTGATGGTTTCTAATTATTTCATGGAGTCTTGATCTACAGTTAACACTACTATTCTCACTAGGCACTATTCTGATCATGCACCGTTATTACTATCCTTTACAAAGGATAACCTACATTTTCTCTCCAGATTCCGATTTCAAAGTATATGGTTAACACACCCTGAGCTTCACAATTTAATCGAAGAGTGTTGGCAATCTACGGATTTGCATCTCCCTCCAATACAATTATTGTAAAAAAAATTGAAACAGCTACGAAAAACTTTGAAGGAGTGGAATCATACTATTTTTGGTGATTTTAAAGCTCATATTACTCGTGTTGAAAATTCTTTACAGGAAATCCAATAGTTAATGGCAGCTATGGGTTTTAATGATGATCTGCACAAAGCGGAGGTTGAGATGCATCAACAGTTGGATTTTCATTTAAAGCAACAGGAGATTTTTTCGAAAGAGCGAAACAGAATTCATTGGTTAGAGGAAGGTGATTGAAACTCAGCATTCTTTCACAGGCTACACTCCATGAGAAGGCCACTACAATCTATTTTAGCAATACAAATCGAACATGATATCACTTGTAATCAAGAAGCTATCTCGAATCATATTATTGATTATTATAAAAGCCTTATTTTATCTCCCTCTGTGGAATGGAAGGATTTCAGTGTGGTGCGAACTGTCATCCCAAGGTTGGTAATGAAGAATGACAATATGATTTTAACTAGTTATCCATCTTCTGAGGAAATATAAGTAACTATTTTTTATCTTGATGCTTCTAGTGCCCCAGGTCTGTATGGCTTCACTGGTAGTTTCTTTAGAGCTTTTTGGGGAATTGTGCATACAGATGTTTGCAAGGCTGTGAATTTCTTTTTTGAAATTGGAAAAGTCACTCCTGAAATGAACTCAAGCTTCATGATCTTGCTCCCTAAGGTTAAAGAAGCTATCTCAGTTGAACAGGACAGACCTATTATACTTATGTCCTATTTCAAATTGTATTGCCATGTCATTAGAAGGAATTAACGTACTTGATAAAAAATGTTTTGGTGGTTCAATAGCCATAAAGATTGCTATTCAGAAAGAATTTGATATCTTGGATTGGAACTTTATCTTTGAATTTTTAGATGCTTTTGGTTTCTCTCTTCCCTTCCGAAATTGGATTCTGGAAATTTTCTCTTCAGCTAGTATTTCGATCACGGTTAATAGTGTCGTAAGAGGCTATTTTTCTTGTTCAAGAGGTGTTCGACAGAGAGACCCTCTTTTGCCTCTTTTATTTTATATTATAGAAAACTTTCTCAATAGGTATATTCTTCATTTAGCAGAGTTGGGCTCTTTCTCTCTGATGAAATAAATCAAAGACATGATCTTCCCCTCTCACTTGATGTACGCTGACGACCTCATTATTTTTAGGCAAACCACTGTTCGTAACATGAAATTGATTGATGAAGTCATTAAACTTTATGGTTGGCTTTCAGGTTAGATTGTTAATTGGCAAAATTCTAATATTTTCTTCGGGAAAGCAATTCAGAATAGAAGAACTTCTTACTTAGCTGATAATTTGGGTATTAAAAAAGGGATGTTGCCATTTTCACACTTAGGAGTTCCTCTCTTTGTGGGTATTCCGAGGAAGCATCTTTTACGGCCTATAGATGACAAAATTATTAGCAAATTCAGAAAGTGTGAAGGTTCTTACTTATCCATGGTGGGCAGAGTATGCTTGTGAAATCAGTTGTTACAAGCTCGTTAATGCACTCTTTCGAGCTTTGTTTGAAACAATGTAGTAGTCCATTTGCAACTTTGTTTACGAAGGGAATCACGAGACACAAGCTAATTACGATATCATGGAAAACCTGTTGTAAATTGATTAAGGAAGGAGGAATTGGTCTCAAAGATCTATCTTACCTGAATGTAGGAATGTTGTCCTCTCTCTCATGGAGTGTTTACACTTCTAACACTTTTACTAGTAAGCTTTTGCAATCTCATTTCTTGTATAAATCTGGGCTGCCTAGAAAGAATTTCTTTCGCTCATCTATATGGAGTTCGATAAAAAAAATATTTTCAAAGAGCATTCAGTTTGGTTGATAAGGAAGCACTCTAAGCTAAAATTTTGGACGAGTATATGGCTAGATTCCACGGCTGTTGTTTGGTGTGGGCTGTCTACTGCAGAACTACAACCTTTAACGTCTAATATCACTGAATTTTTGGGTGAAGATGGCTAGGTGTTTCCGGACAACATTGGTCCAGGTTTGGGAGCTGAATTGGTAGCATTAAGGTGATAAATACCGAAGAAGATGTTTGCTTTTGGAGGTCAGCTTTGGATGGGAAAATAACAGTGAGAAAATATTATGCTTTCATCTCCTCGCCCCTTGTTCTTCAAGAATGGAGTGAGTTCATTTGGGCAAAATTTATTCCGCCTTCTTGATATTTTATTTATTGTCATATGTGTCTTAATGCTCTGCCAACTTATGAAATTCTTCAGAAAAGAGGAATATAAATTGTCTATAGGTGCCCTCTTTGCCGAGCTGAACAGGAAACTCACAAGACCCATTTTTAAATTGTTCAATCACAGCAGCATTGTGGATAGTAGTTTTGGGATTGTTTGGAATCCAATTACAGCTAAATAATTCTTTAACTGATCTTTTTTTAGCAGTAAAACATTACTCTTTAAGCAATCGGCTTCGTTGCTTTTGGAGAGTGGCTTTAGTTTCTACTATTTGGGTGATATGGTTTGCTAGAAATCAAATTATTTTTGAAGATGTTGTTCTTGATTTTAATGGGATTTTTAGGAATCACAACGGTTTTTATCATGAAGCCTAAGCTTTTCGTACTAATATTTCTTTTGCCTTTATTTGTGAACTTAAAGCTGCCATTTTTGGGGTTACATAGGCAATTGCAATGGGATGGAAGAACATTTGGATTGAGAGTGACTCTACTTGTGTAGTTCACGTTTTCAAGAATCAATCTTTACAAGTGCCATTGTTTTCTTCAACTGAAAGATGTTAGTCTGGTTGTCTCTTATATTTTCAGAGAAGGAAGTGCAGCTACATACTGCTTGGCTAATTTTGGAGCGAGAAATCAAGGAATGCATTAGTGACAAACTTATCCTTGTAGTTTTATTTATGATAATATTGCTTATAAAGAAGCTTTAGAATTAGAGTAAACCCTTCTCTTTGTTTTGAATTTTTATTTCTATTTTAATAATATGGTGAGCTAGGGAATATGAAGTAAGTGATTTGGAGGTGCCAACCTAATTTTTTACCTCTACTTTTAATTTAAAATATTTTTATATTTAATTTATTTTTTATTAAAATAATATAATGAGAAAATAAAACTTAATATGTAAAAGTTTTTTTATTTTCTTACCTAAGGGTTAATATCACATACCTAACTCATTTCCATTTTCTTTTCTTTCTTTTTGAAAATTTTACATTTTTTTTTTCCAAATCATTACTCATTTCCATTTTCTTTTCTTTCTGTTTGAAAATTTTACATTTTTTTTGCCAAATCATTTTCGTTCTACTTAGCAATTTCCAAATATTTACATTTCGTTCTACTTAGCAATTGTTTAAAAATATAATGGTTTCTTGTTAAAAACAAAATAATATTATTTTGTTTGCGAAAAGTTGTATTTTTTGTGACAAATCAAATTTTCATTTTTTTATTTTTTTTTAAATCATCCAATTTTTTTATAATTTTTTTAAATACAAAAATAAATTTTAAATTTAAAAAATTTGAACTAATTTATTCAAAAATAATATTTTTATGAAGACGAAAACTAATTTTGCAATTATAAAAAAATAAATTATCTTGAAAAATAAATATAATAATTTTAT
>CAOJBK010451893.1:0-26578 GCA_948294925.1 Codiaeum variegatum | reverse complement strand
AGATCTCACTTTGCACATTATCCATTTTATTTCATGCATATCATATATACATTAATCATATAATGGACAACTCAACATAGGTTTGATCATGGACTATTGGACTCAATTCCTACCCACAAGGAATGAGTAAGGGTTTAGGGTTATCAAATTACAAACATATGTTCTAGATCCTACTCTATGATCTTTTAGCTCCTTTTCGGCATCTTCAAGGGTTAAACCTCCTCTTATACTTGTATCTCCACACTATCCATGTGTACATAGGTGTCCTTAGCATACAAAGGCTCAATGATTTTCATTACATCCTAAACTAGTAATTGACAATTAATAACATGCCCTCTACATATACTAAAAGAATATTATTATATGTCCAATATCATGCCTTCATAATTTTTTTTAGTCCATGATCAACTATACATGCCAACCTAACACAATAAAAGAACATATAACACTTATATATTAAGTAAGTGTTATCCCCGTATCCAAATTTTGGATAGGGTTGTATCTAGTCTAGAGAGGAAAATAATCCAAAGTTAACACCATATGACCATATAGAAAACCCCCATATTGTTGTATGGTCCTGAGCATATGGCCATATAGACATTCCATATGCCCATATGCTAGTCCAAAAAAGGATTTTGCACATAAATTAGGTGGCTCTGATATCATTTGAAGGGAAAATGCGAGCCGTGCACCAGAAGTGGGAAAATTAAAAATTTTGGTTCATTTTACAAGTTTTGGTTTCAAAAAAAAAATTTATTAACTCATAAAACTATTTTTACATTAAAATCTTTTATTGAAACCCTTTTAAAAAAAATGGTTCAAGTGATTAACTCAAACTCTTTGACTAAATCACTTGAACACCTTTTGGTCTGCATATATCCAACAAGACTTGATCTTGCCAATTTTATGCAAAAACACAAAACAACACAAAGAAGAGTAGAAGTGTATCAAATACCTTTCTCCCTACTTCATTGAGCTCCTAAATCACGAAGCCTCTACCTATCTAATACCAAGCTTGAGGTTCTGTTTACTTAATTCAAGACTTGATCGCTTGAACTCTCATGGTTGCCCTTTTGCTTCCATTCAAGTCTCAACTCTAAGTTAATGAACAAGTGAGTGTCTTAAGTCTTGGACTCCATAAGCATAGGTAAAATCCTATAACTATGAGTAGAAGTAGAAGAGAAAGTCCTTTTGAACACTTCAAATCTCTCTCCCAACAACACTTAAAATCTGGAAATACTTTTTTTTCTTTTTGGTTAATTAGACTTAACTTACTTAGGAAAAACACTTTTACCTTTTATATGTAGAGATATTCCATTAATTGAGTCACCACATTCCTCCACTAACTAGGACACTTGTCATGACATAGTAAATTGCATGAAAACACTTATCATGACAAAGACCTAGTAGAGAATGCATTGGCATCACCTTTTTAGTTAGTGGAAAAATCCTACGCAATTAGTTATTACATAACTAATCATCTTTCTTAAGTCCAAGCCCATTTTTCAATTTAGTCCTTGATGTTTTGTATCTCATACAAAATAAACTATATTGAAATACACTCCTTTGAAATGAACTTTAAGACATGCTAGGGTCTTTGTGAATTTAATCACAAGTTCAATATGATTATAATTAATAGCTAATTAAACATTTTAATTAAGTATTAAATATAATATCTTTAAACAATGCTTGCTCAATACTTTACGGTGTGTGACTCACTAGGTTCATGTCCTAAATAGCAATGAGATAAGAAAAATACTTTTTCCTTTTTCGTGTATAGAATCCCATTTCATACACAGTTCAGTAAGTCGTGAGTGACGTCTAGCATAACATATCACGACTACATAAATAGGAATGAATATTGATGATCAAGTCAATGAACATATAACATGGACCATCGACTATAGTTACCATGCACTCGAGTCCCTTCATTATGGAATTTCGATCTTAAATAGGGTCATGGATTCATCAAACCCTATATGCCTCGATCAAATGACCACTTTTAAGTTCTAATCCTCGATAGTCTTGATTCCTACTAGAAATAACTTTCTAATGAATCTCATCCACCTTGGCCAAGGATTTCATATTGAGGAGAACTAGAAGCCATAGGATTCCTTTCTTGTTTACCCAAGTCAATGAATTATTTGTTAAAGGACATTGATCTCAATATATCACTGGGTACAGCCACCACATGCCACATACCCCTGTGTGGCTAGTAGAAGTATTTAAGATGTAACAAATTATATCCACCAATATATTATATAAATTCCACCTTAAGTTAAAGGACTATATGCATAACTATGACCTAGATAATTAAATATTGACTATGGTAAAAACCATGTATTCATTGTCTGATGTCACCTGTTCAACTTACTCATCACATGAAAGACCACATGTTGTTACAACATCACTTGTCTGTAGCATGAGACTCACTACCTCCATTGCCATAAGTATCACATGCTTATAATGAATGACAACAGCGACGATGGTCTTCCAAATTATCGATGTCCCAATCGACAATTCTATGACCATGAACAAGTTTTATAGCATTACGACAATGAGAATCTGTCACTCATATTCTTAATTTCTTAAGAATAGATTCTCATACAAAACACTAAAGGAACATATATAAATTATAATAAATTTGGAATTAATTTAAATAATATATATATATATATATATATATATATATATTATTGCCATTGGGATTCAATTATTACATTTACAATGAGCTCTAGGGTATACATGTCTAACAATCTTATCACACTATACAGTATGAGTGGTAATAAATATGCCTTTGTGATAGTTGATGATTATTCTAGATTCACTTGGGTTTTATTTTTAGCTACTAAATAGGATACATTCTCCCTATTTAGATATTTTTGTAAAATAGTGCAAAATTAGAAAGGGTAAAAAATTACATCCATCAGAAGTAATCATGGAGGGGAGTTTGAGAATGATGCATTTGATTAATATTGCAAGGAGCATGGCATTTCTCATTACTTCTTAGAACCTTGAAGAATGGGGCAGTTGAGTGAAAGAACAGAACATAAGAGGAGATGGCCATAACAATGCTAAATGAGAGAGTATTGCTAAAGTATTTTTGGGCAGAAACTGCAAATATTGTTTGTTATTCTCAACAGAGTGCTTATAAAACCTCAGCTAAACAAAACTCCATATGAGCTTTGCAGAGGTAGAAAGCATAATCTCTTATACTACTAAGTAGTCGAATGTAAGTGTTTCACACTTAATAATAAAAATGATTACCTAAGGAAATTTGAATCCAAATATAATGAAGGTATCTTCTTAGGTCACTTTACATCTAGTAAATTCTATCGTATATTTAATAAAAGAACATTAGCTGTAGAGAAATCTATACATGTTATATTTGATGAAACTAACTACTTTTTTTAGAAGAAAGAAATTCATAATGATCAAATGATGACCATTCCAAAAAGCATGGAGAGAATATATCAGATGCAGAGAAATTTAGAGATGAAAAAGAGTCAGATGTAAAGGCATCTGAACCATCTACTCCAGAAGATGTCAAATATAATCTACCCAAGGATTGGAAGTATGATAATGACCATCTAAGAGAAGAAATACTCGAGTCCATCATAAGGAAGGCTAACTAGATATGTATTCAAATAAATACACAATGAAGTATCATTTCTTAAGTTGAGCCCATTACATGTGATGAAGCAATTAGATGAAAACTGGATTATAGCTATGCAAGAAGAGTTTAATCAATTCACCAAAAGTTAAGTATGGAAACTAGTACCTAAACCAAAGCATCAAGTAGTAATCAAAACTAAATGGGTATTCAGAATAAAGTTAGATGAGCACGAAACTATAATCGAAAATTATGCAAGGTTGGTAGCTAAAGGCTATAATTAGTAAGAAGGAATCGATTTTAATGAGTCATTTGCACTAGTTGCTAGGCTTGAGACAATCATAATCTTATGCATTATTACTTGTTACAAAAATTTCAATCTAAATTAAATAGTCATAAAAAGAACATTTCTAAGTTGTCATTGATCAGAGAAAGTATATGTGGATCATCCTATGTGGAGCATCCTGTGTGGGTTTATAGATCCCAAGTTGTCTGATCATGTCTATAAGTTATCAAAAGGTCTATATGGCTTGAAATAGGCTCCTAAGGTATGGTATGATCGACTTAGCACATTTTCATGCATAAAGGCTTTTCTTCTAGAAAAATAGATACCACACTCTTCATCAAAACTCACAACAACATGCTCATCATATAAATCTATGTAGATGACATAGTTTTTGGGTCTATTGACAAAGCCTTATCTAAATAGATTACTAGAGACATGCATTGAGTTTGAAATGAGCCTCATAGGTGAGTTGGACCTTTTTCTATGTCTTCAAATCAAATAGAAAAATGATGTCATATTCATTTGTCAATCTAAGTATACAAAGGAGTTATTGAAAAGTTTAATATAAAAAGTTAAAAAGTATTGGTACTCCCTTTAGTCCTTCATGCAAGTTTAAGAAGGATGAATCTAGAAAGTTTGTAGATGTAAAGGCATATCAAGGAATGATTAGATCCCTCTTATATCTAATGGAAAAAAGAATTGATAAAAACTTTAGTCTTTGCTTTTGCATAAGGATTCAAGCAGATCCTAAAGAATTTCACCTAACATATGTCAAAAGAATATTTAATTATCAGGTGGGAACATCAGAGTTAGGTTTATGGTATCTTGAGAGTGAGAATCTTGAGCTAGTAGGATACATTAAAGCTAACTATGTTGGAAGTTGGGTTGATAGAAAGAGCACAGCTGGAACAAGTCAGTTTCTAGGTGATTGTCTAATATCTTGGCTCAGCAAGAAGCAGAGCTCAATTACTCTATCTACTATAGAGGTAAAATATATATCAACTGAATATTGTATCACTCAAATTCTTTACATGAAGTAGCAACTAGAAGACTATGGCTTTACATTCAATGAAATTCCAATCAGATGCGACAACACAAACATAATAAATATCTCTAAAATCTAGTCTTACACTCAAGAGCAAAGCACATTGAAATTAGGGTTCACTTTAACAGGGATCATGAGAAAAAATGAGATGTAAGGGTTGATTTGTCTCATCAGATAAACAACTACCTGATATCCTTAACAAGCTATGCAATGAAGAGCAATTTTGCAAAATCAGAAGGAGTCTTGTTATGGGTACACTTACTTAACCTTCCTTTAATTTTTTATCTCTTGCTTGTTATTAGATGAGAATGCATCTGAGTGTTATTAGACTTAATTTATTTAGATGTATGTGCTGACAATTAACTAATGAAGAATATATTAATTTCTCTTAATTAATTTATTCAATTCATTATCTGAGGTCAAAGTCATTTATATGGTTGATATCTCCTAATCTATCCTTATCTAGAAAAGCTTATGATATTTGATTAGGATACTGACACAAAGAACCTAAAAGGATGCATTGATTTTGAATTTCAAAAATGTGATGAGAGAGAAAGAGATAGTAGACAAACTGTTGCTTCTTCTCATCATGCATGTACATGTGTCGGAATGAGATTTTTTGTTTGCTTATGGTTAATTTTATTTAATTTAATTTCAAATTTTCTAATTGGAGAGGATATCCCTAACAACTACTTGTCACTTACATCCTTATGGAAACTGACAAACACACCTAAGGAAATCCCTTCTGAGAAAGGGAAATAATAATGGCCTCTAATTGATTTGATTTATCACGATTGATTATTGTGCTTCTATATATATCTGTCTGTGTATGTATGGAATGGCTACTTCACTCTCATCTCATTAAACATTAAAAAAAATTATTTTCTTTTGTTCTTCAAAATTTCAGAAAATAAAAAGCTTTCTTCATTGTGTTCATAGAGGAAATGGCCAAAAGAAAATTAGAATCTACCACTCTTATCACTAAGAAAACCCAAGAATCTTTTAATTCCTCTACCTAACTTTCTGAACCTAAGAGATTAACCTTCTTTCCTCCTAAGTCAGTGAACTAGAAAATCTTTGGTACAGGTAAGCACAAGTTTAATGATTGATTTATTTTCCAAGGATGGTTTAGATTCCTGAATGACTATGAGATGATCTACAAATATGAAGTGCAAGATCTTTATATGTCACTAAAGAAGAAATCAGATATAGAGATGGAAGTGATCATGAAAGGTAAGAAATATATAACCTCTATTGATCTATTGAGTATTGTGTTGCGAATTCCTAATGATGGAATGAAATTATGGAATGAGAAGCAAATTCTAGAAAAGGTTCCAAAGTTTGATGTTGATAAATATTTAAAGGCGAAGGTTATGAAAAATGTGAGTGCTAGAAATGTTAGAAGCTTAGTGAATTATGGGCTACATGGCAGGATGTTGCACAAATTCCTATGTCACATCATTAGTCTAAGGAAGGGAAGTTTGAACTATGTCTCAAAAATTGATGCCCTCATCATGTGGCAAATTACCAAGAAAGTTAAGTTTAATCTGCCATTGTTCATATTCAGCACCATGTGTAACATGAAGAGCCTTGCTAGCATGCCATTCTGGTTCAGTCGACAAAAATTTTAAGACACTTGAAATTTCCAGTTAAGAATGGGATTTTTCTGAAAAATCATGATATTTTGGGAGAAGCCACATTCAAAACAATCTCTTATAATCCTGATGAGAATTTGGAGAAATGGAATAGAAGTGGGAGAAGACAGAAGAGAAGGAAGAGACTAAAAAGGAACAAAAATCTGGAAAAAAAAAGAGCCAGAAAAGAAAAAGAAAGTAATGAAGAAAACTACTAGGAAGCCTGGAGGAATCAAAATTGAAGAAGGAAAGCTAGAAAAGAAGAAGGTTGAGACTAAGCCTGATCTAGAGAAGAAAAAGAAAATTATAGTTGAATTTGAGGAGGAAGAAATAGATAGTGACAAAGATATCAAAATGGAGCAAATATAACTAGAATAACATACTTAGTTGACTCAGGACCCTCGGGAAAAGAAGGAGATTGACCTAAATCGAGTATTTGAATAAATAGGAAAGATGAATACTATAGGTCAAGTAAAAGTAAGTGAAATTAGATCTAAAATTAGCTCTTCTAAAGAAGATGAGTCATCAGATGAGGAAGAGACTTTAGATGAATCAAGTCCTGAGAAAGATTCTGAGATGGAAGTTTAAGAAATGGAAGACAAAAGTGCTACTAAACTCGTACCAAAAGCCAAGCCTGCTAGTCCTAAGCCAAAGCCTTATTTGACCATTCTTATTGAATTGAAGCTCCTTATGAAATAGCATACAAATGATACAGAAAGCATCAAGACATGCCTTAGAGGAAAGATCTTAGAGTGCATTCATATATGTACCAAAAATGTTATGGAACTTGAGTCAAAAGTGGAGGATGGTATAGCTAAGATTGGGGAAAATCCGGGGAAGGAAGTGGATGCCAGTCTAAAGAACCTAACAAGTAGCAAAGAAGAGATGGACAAGCTCACTCAGGTTATTGCTAAGAGAAGGGGCTCTGTAGGTACAAGCTCAATGGACACTCTGACCAAGATGGCTAAGAAGGAGGTCACAAAAGAGAAGAAAGCTGAGAAAAAGAAGCCTATGATCAAAGAAGTGTTAACAAAGAGGGAAGATTGATACATGTCCTCTAATCCATAAAGCATGTTTTAACTATTAACCCTATTAACCAAGCCTGAAGTTATCATTCTTATTGAATGTTTTTATGTTTTTATATTTCTTGTTGTTAGAACTAATTTTTTGTGTTGCTTGCTTATTTGTTAACACCCTTCTTTTAGAATGATCACAAAAAGGGGGAAATGAATGTGTGTGTTTTAGGCAACAGAAGTGGCTATTACTCAAGAGGAGCAATATCTAAGTTTGTTTAGTTTGTTTTAAGTCTTTTATGTTGATGTTCATTTGACTTTAATGAAATATGTGTTCTTTTATGATTTGCTTATTTTATGTTGTCCTCTTAGATGATCATTTACATATTATGATTAGTGTCAGGGGGTGCTTTATCTAAAATATATCTTTTGCTACCTGTCTAATATAATTTACCTTATCTAAGTCATGTTTTCTCACATATTTCATTCAGATGTGTTGCCTTTTTAGGTTTATTTTTGCAATCATGAAAAAGGGGGAGATTGTTAGCCTCATAAGTTAGTAATTTACTTTTGATGACCATAAAACTTGTCTGGTGAAAATTAGCTAATTGTGCTTCTAAATGTACAGATGGATATAAAACTTTTAATCTCTTAATGGACTTGTCTGATAACTATTAGAGCCATAGTCAGTATCAGAAGATAGGTGTTCATGTCAACAAAAATTAAATCTAGAATGATTATTGGATTAGAAGAACACTGAAGAAATACATTCTAATCTTTCTTTAGTAGTATCTAATGTTAAGTAAATCAGTTTTTTCAGTCGGTCACATGTCTTATCTTTATGTCCTACCTAGTAAAATCTATTTTGAAAAATCAACCTCATGTTTTCTCTCATAAATATCATTTTTTTTGTTACATATCATATTCCTTTTGTAAAGGAATATTCTTTTAGGTTTTACTTGAATCTTTCGAAGGAAAAGTTATAGAATAGCAAAGCAGATGTAGAAATCGCGAATCGTAAAGATTCGGTTTTCAGTTTTTAAAATTTTTGAAAAACTTGTTCTATGTTAAAACTCTTTTAACATAGATGGTTTAGCAATTTATTAAACTATTTGATAAATGCCTAAACATAGTTTTGGACCCATAAATTTAACCAAGGATACAATAGCCAATTATTCTGCAAAACATAATTATAACAAAGAAAGGATTAGAAGAATAAAATACCTCAACTCACTCTTTCATTAAGCTTCTCAAGTGCAAAGCCTCTAGCTCAAATCATGCTAAAGCTTTCCTAAAGCATGATCTCCTTTCCTTTTCAAGAAACATGAGCTGTCTCTCTTAGGTTGCCCAAAAGCTTTTGGTTCTAGCTCTTCTACTTTAGAACTTGAAATGGAGAGATTGGTTTTAGACATTCAACTCTCCGCACACTTCTTTCTCAAAGTAATAGAAGAAGATTTTGTAGTTGAAGAATGCTTCTTCAAAGATAAACTCAAATCTCTCTATTTGGTGTGGATTTTGGAACATTCTCTCTCTAACTCTTAGAGAGCTTCTATCTCTAACTCTTAGGGAAATTCTAAGGTTGAAGATGATGAATAGTTCTAATAACCCTTTTATGTGGAGTTTTAGGCAAAAAGATGACACCCAATCCTAATTAAACCTGTACATAAGGATCACCTTTTCCCTAAATTATACAAGGTATGGTTAACTTGTCTAGTTGACTATTTGACTAGTCAATTAGTCAACTAGATTAAGTTATTAGCTAGTAAGAATCACATCTTAACCTTAATTAACCACATCTAATTTGGATTAAACTCACATCTCATGCTAAGCTTAATTATTTTGTTTGTTTGTCCAAAACCATTTCAATTAGTCATCCTTATTTGTATCTCATACAAATTATGACATAATTGAATTAATCCATTTATGAATTAAACTTCAAGACATATTAGGGTCTTTGTAAATTTAATTACAAGTTCAATTCAATTTTCATTGATAATTAATTAAACTCTTTAATTAATTATTATTATATTTATCAAGCTATGGGAATTTCTTTATGGTGTTTGACTTACTAGATTCATGTTTTAATTAGCAATGGGATAAGGAAAACTCTTTTATTCTTCCGAGTGGGTAATTCCCATTACACACTTAGTCCAATAAGTCATGAGTAAAGCCTATCATAATATATCATGATTACCTAATTAGAAATGAATGTCAATGATCATATCCTTGAAATTATGTGGACCTCTCGGTCATCTCTTGATCATAATTATCATGCACTCAAATCCTTTCATTATAGATTCTTGATCTTAGCTTGGGTCATAGAATAGCTAAACCCTATATATGATATCATATGACTTATATCCGGTTCAAATTCTCGATAAATCGATTCCTACTAGAAACTCTTTCTAGTGAATCTTAACTACCTTAGTCAAGGATTTGAATATCAAGAAGAACTATAAGTAATAGGATTCCTTCCTTATTTCTCCAAGTTAATGAATTCTTTCTTAGAGATCATTTACCTAAACATATCATTGATTATGGCCACCACATACCATATACCAATACTTGGATATCATCGGTATGTAAGCAGTAACAAACCATAACCACCACTATGATCAATAACATGTTACCTCAAGTCTAAGGATTTTATGCACAACTACGATCTAGATGATAAGATATTTAATAGTGGATAAAACCCATGTATAGTGTCACTATTTGACTTACTCAACACTTGAATATGTCCACGTGTTGTCATGACATCATATGTTTTTAGCATGAGACTTCCTCCATACTAACAAGTATCTCATACTTTTCATGGATGACAATAGAGGTGACGGTCTTCCAGATTAATGATGTTCCTATCAATAATCTTATGACCATGAACATTGTTTAAAGTATATGGAAAAAAAATCTCTCATATTCTCAAACTCTTTGAGAATATATTCTCTTATATAAGTCCTAAGGAATATATATACAATTATTACTAAAATGAATGAATTCATTAACTAAAATATATATATTAAATTACCTTTAAGGGATTTTGATTACAAATATACATAATGTACAAGCTCTAGGGCATACAACCCCAACGATCTCCCACTTACACTAGAGCTAATCTAGAGCCAATCACTAGAGTACCTAAGACCCATCCTTTTAAGATGAAAATATAACTATTATTGAATCATAGCCTTAGTTAAGGGATCTACTATGTTTTCAGCCGATGCTATTTTCTACATAGCTACATCGCCTCTCCCAATAATCTCTTTAATAATATGATAGCACATTTCAATGTGTTTGGATTTTTGGTGAACCTGAGTTTCTTTTCCTGAGCAATGGTTCCATTATTGTAGCATAAGAGAGAGATCAACGACTGAATAGAAGGAACCACATCTAATTCTATTATAAAATTTTGAATCAAACTAATTTCCTTTGTGGCATCTGATGAAGCATTGTACTTAGCTTCTGTAGTGGAGTCTATAGTGGTTAATTTCTTGGAACTCTTATAACAAACTTCTCCTCCATTACCGTTCAACATAAATCTAGGGATAAACTTTCTATCATCCACATCTTACTGGAAGTCAGAATCAGTATAACCATCTATCCTCAAGTAACCTCCTCAATAAGTCAAAACTAAATCCTTAGTCCTTCTCAAGTACTTTAGGATAGCATTGACTGCAGTCCAATGATCTAATCCTGGATTGGATTGATAAATGAATGTTTATGAGTTACACAACGGAAGCAAAAGAAGAGTGGGAACCTCGAGAAAAGCTTTGGCATTTCAGCTTTTAAAACTTTTTCAAAACTTAGTTTTATTAAAACACTTTTAACAAAAGGATTTGGGTATTTTTTTCAAACTCTTTGAAAAACCTTTAATGTCTTGTTAAAACTCTTTTAACAAATAGGTTTAGGAATTTTGAAACTCTTTGAAAATTAATTGTATGTTAAAACTCTTTTAACATAGAAATTTTAGTCATTTATCAAACTCTTTGATAAATGCCTAAACCTAGGTTTGGACCCTTAACTTCAACCAAGGATATAATTACTAATTTATGTACAAAACAAAAATTGAACAAAGAAAGGTTAGAAGCATTAAATACCTCTCATCCTTCTCATTAACCTCCTAAATGTGAAGCTTGTAACTTGAGACACGCATAGATTTTCCCGAAACCTTGATCTCCTCTTCTCCTCAAGAAACTTGAACCTTCTCTCTTTGGTTGCCTTAATTTTGGTTCTTGCTTCTCTACTTGAGAAGTTGAGACTTATGGATTGGTTTTGGACTTACATGCTTCTCCACACTCCTTTCTTAAAGGGAAATAGAAGAAAAGTTTGAGCTTGAAGAACTCTTCTTCAAAACCAACTCCTTCTCTCTATTTAATGTGAATTTATAAGCTCTCTCTCTCTCTCTAAAATTTTAGTTTCTCCCTCTAACTCTTAGAAAATCCAAATATTGAAGATGATGAATAGTTCTTAAACCAGCTAATGTTGAGTTACTTAGGCAAAAGATGATAACAACTCCACTTATACACATACCATGCTTTCCTTAAATTAAGGAAAGAATGGCCTATTTTTCTAATTGAACTTTTGACTATTTGACTAGTCAACTAAATTAAATTTTTAGTTAGCAGGAATCACCTTTAAACCTTAATTAACCACATCTAATGTGAATTAAGCTAACATCTCATGTTAAGCTCAATTATTTTATTTGTTTATCCAAAATAATTTCAATTAGTCATGTCCATATGTATCTCATAACTATGACATAATTGAAATAATTATTTTATAAATTAAACTTTAAGACATGTTAGGGTCTATTTAAATTTAATTACAAGCTTAATTCAATCATCATTAATAATTAATTAAACTCTTTAATTAATCATTAATATGATTCAAGAGATGGGAAATGCTATATAGTGTGTGACGTACTAGGTTCATGTTCTAATTAGCAATGGGATAAAGAAAACTCTTTTCTTCCCACCAAGTATGTATTCCTCATTGCACATTTAGTTCCATAAGTCGGGAGTGATGCCTAACATAACATAACATGACTACCTAACTAGAAATGAATGTCAGTGATCATATCCTTGACATTGCATAGATCCCTCAATCATAATAATCGTGCACTTGAATCCCTTCATTACATATTTCTGATCTTAGCTAAGGTCATGGAATAATTAAAACCTATATGCTAGATTAGTTGACCTCTATCTAGTTTTAGTTCTCGATAAACCTGGTTCCTACTATAAACTCTTTCTAGTGAACCTTATCCACCTTGGCTAGGGATTTGCATATCAAGAACAACCAAAAGTCATAGGATTCCTTTTTTTGTTACTTAAGTTAATGAATCATTTCTTGGTTGAACACTTATTCCATCATATTACTTATTAGGGCCACCACATGCCATTTACCAATACATGAGTACCATCAATATCTAAGTAGTAAAAAACCATAACCACCAATATGCTAGATAATATGTCACTAAAGTCTAAGGATTATGTGCACAATCATGATCTAGATGATGTGATATTGACTATTTGGTAATGACCCATTTATCCATCAATGTTCAACTTACTCATCTAACTAATATGTTCATATGTTATCATGACATCACATGTCTGTAGCATGAGACTCATTACCTCTATACCAATAAGTATCTCATACTTATCATGGATGACAGCTGAGGTAATGGTCTTCTGGATTAATGTCATCCCTATCAATAATCCTATGAACATGAACAGCCTTTAAAGTATCAGACAATGGGCAATCTGTCATTTATATTCTTAAACTCTTTGAGAATAGATTCCCTTACAGAATACTTAAGGGACATATATATGTTTGATACAAGGAATATATTCATTTAAAAACATATATACTAATACCAGTTAGGTTTTCATTTACATTCACATGATGAGTATATGCTCTAGGGCATACACTGCTAACAATTGAAACCTGCTTGTCACACTAACAGCATATGTGATATCTGGCCTAAAACACAGTATAGCATGCATTAAGCTTCCAATTTTCATAGCATAAGGAACTTTAGCCATATTTATTCTTTTATTTCAGGTGTCTAGAGAGACATCTTCTTAGAAAGGTGGATATCATGCCGTACAGGTAAGATTCCCATCATGGAATCCAGCATGTTGAATTTCTTCAACACCCTTTCCAAGTACTGACTTTAGAAAAGCCAACATTCTCTTCGATCTATCTATATAGATATGAATACCAAGAATGTAAGTGGCATCTCTTAAGTCCTTCATAAAGAAGTTTGAGGATAATGATAGTTTTACACTTGTAAGCATTCCAATGTCATTTTTGATCAACAATATGCCATCCATATAGAGTTCAAGAAATGTAAGTGCACTCCTACTAACCTTCTTATACACACATGGTTTATGAAATTAAATTATTTGATTGCCTCATCAAAATAATGATTCCAACTTCTCAAAGCTTACTTGAGACCATAAATGGATCTTTTAAGCTTACGCACTTTAGAATGATCCTCAGATTCAAAACCTTTGGATTGTTCCATGAAAATGTTTTCCATAATGTTTTCATTTAGGAAAGTGGTTTTGACATCCATTTACCAAACCTCATAATCGCAGTGTTACTATGGCTAATAAAATCCTAATGGATTTAAGTATGGCTACTGGAGAAAAGGTTTCCTAATAGTCAACCCCTTTTCTCTAGCAAAACCCTTTCACTACAAACCTTACTTTAAATGTTTCCATGCTTCCATCAGTGCCAAACTTTTGCTTAAAGACCCATTTGTTCCCTATGGGTACAATACCATAAGGTGGATCCACAGGTTCCTAGACTTGGTTAGCATACATGAAATCCATTTTGGCTTTCATAGCCTCTAGCCATTTAGAAGAATCTGTATCTAATACAGCTTCCTCATAAGTAGTAGGATTAATAGCCTGATCAACTTTGTCATGAATGAAAGAAGTGTGTATCTCTCCGGAGGATGAGATACTCTACTAGATCTCCAAGGTATTTATGTGAATAAACTATCAATCAGATTAAGTTCATGGGGTTGGTCAATACCCATTTGATCATTTTATTGGATTTTTTTGGATGACACTTCATTGAATATTATCTCCCTTCCTTTGCCACCTTCTTAAAGAAACTCTTTCTCAAGAAATATGACATCCCAACTAACAACTATTGTTTGCTCGGTGGGAAGATAAAAATAGAATCCTAAGCTACCTTTAGAATATCTAAAAAATCTTCCTTTAATAGACCTCTCTTCCAACTTATACGTTCTTAGCCTTTTAATATATTCTGAACACCCCCAAATCTTAATGTGCTTAAGACTTGGCTTTCTACCATGCCATATCTAATATAGTGTGGTTGGAACAAATTTGGAAGGGAGCATCATAGATCATACCATATCTAATAGTGTATGATTTCTCCTTTCGAAAACACCATTCAACTATGGCATAGGGAGTAGTCAACTGTGATACTATGCCATGGTCTTTCAAAAAGTTATCAAACTCCATACTTAAGTACTCGCCTCCTCGATCTGATCAAAGAGTCTTGATACTTTTTCCAATTTTTTTCTCAACTTCTTTCATAAATTCTTTCAACTTTTCCAATGATTTGTGTTTATGTTTCATCAAATACACATACCCTAACCTCAAAAGGTCATCAGTGAAAGTGATAAAATATAAATATCCTCCTTTAGCCATTTGGGGAAATGGTCCACATACATCATTATGTATGATTTCCAAAATTTCTTTGGCTCTTTCCCTTTTTCCCACAAAGGTAGACCTAGTCATCTTTCTATGGATACAAGACTAATAAGTTGGAGTAGGTTCACTTCCCATATGGTCTAGGATCCCCATTTTATCCAACTTTAGAATCCTTCCCTCATATATATGTCTAAGTCTAAGATGCCAAATTAATTTTGAATTAGAGTTGGATTTAATCATGGTTAATATGAGTTGTACTTGGATAAGTTTTGTTATTCACATTATCTAAATAATAAAGACCATCCAATACATATCACATTGCTTTGCTTTCGGAAGCTTCTTCAGTGGACTTATCCTTGGTCACATCGAGCGTGGGTTTGAGAGTGGCAACCTTGTTCTTGTTCTTATTCTTCTTAGTCTTACTAGAAGAAGAAGAAACCACAAGAAAGAATCCTTTCCCTTTCCCCCCATCCATGCCCTTTTATGCAGATGCTAAACTATTATGCAATTTAACAAGTGTACATTCAATCTTATTCATATTAAAATTCATAATGAAATTATTGAATGATGGAGCAAGAGGTTGAAGGATCAAATACAATTGAAGGTCGGCATCTATGGAGAAATTTAGATTCTCCAGTGACTCAAAGATACGAAACATTTTATACACATGTGGCCCAACCTCATCTCCCTCATGCATTTTGACATGGAATAATTCCCTAGATATCTCATAACTAGCAAACCTACTTTGCTCACCATAAAGGTCTTTAAGATGAATAAGTATGTGTGAGACCTCAGCCATGTGCTTGAGTTACTTATTCAACACGTTGGACATGGATACGAATACAATATACCTTACTGAAAGGTGATAATCTTGCCACTTTTTTAAAGTAGCCCATTCCTCATTCGTAGCCTTAGGAGGCAATGGACAGGGGACCGATTTATTGATCACATACACTATTTTCTCATAAGAGATGAAAAGTTTTAGGTTATGCAACCAATCCATGTTATTATTCCCCATTAAATTATTTTCATGAAGAATACTTGCAATTGGGCAAGAATTACTCATATTATTAGAATTACTACAAAAAATAACAAGATTGTATTAGTCCAAGTTATAATGTAATCACCATATTGATTTGGTCTTTAAACAAAATGATACTCCCATTAACTTGGTGAATCCTACACTTCCAAATTGGAAATGGAGATTCTAATAGGGTGAATCTCTAGTGGGTTGATTGAAATCTTATAGGTGAACAACATTTGTTCATCAATTCCTACAAGTTAAGCATTGTCTTTATAGGGATTGATTCTTTCAAGTGAGCAACTCTTGCTCATCACAACTCTTATAAGATTCAATCTATTAGCTCCTAGTACTTCCGACCTTAGGTACATATTTCCTTTCTTGGCCTTTCATATTAGTTAACTTAGACCCATCAGACTAGTAAGTATGAATATTTGAATATTGCATGGCTTAGGTACACATTGTCATTCTAGATATATAATGTATCTCATACTCATAACATCTCATGCTTTACAATCATTTAAGGAAAATATTTTCTAGAATCATTGTTCCAATGGAGAGCCATAACATAATATGTGTTAGAAGATTTTGGGCTTTATTTAATTTAGGTCTCACTTTGCAAATTATCCATTTTACATGCATCTAATACTTTATATATATCACATATATATTTATAAAATGGATAACAATTAACACATGTATGATCATGGACTTAAGGCCTCAATTCCTAGCCACAAGGAATGAGTAAGGGTTATTAGGTTATTAAATTACAATCATTCAAGACTGCACTAATCTTCATTCTCCCACTAGGCATCTTCATGGGTTAAACATTTCCCTTGCCCTTGCATGTCCACTTCTCATGCGTACATAAAGTATCCTTAGAATACCAAGGAGAGATTACAAAGTAAGATAGCTCATAGGCTTAATAAATTGAAAGCCTAAACTAGTAATTAACACTTAATTACAAACCCTTGATATAATAAAAGAATATTACATACCCCACAAAGTCCATTTATTAAGTTATAAGTCTATAATCATCAATTCATGCCAATACCACTATATTACATCAATATATAACTCTTATAAACTAGAATGTGATGAAAATAACCAATCCAAGCTAGTGGTCCAACATACGGTCATATAGGTTCTGACTATACGGTCATATGGATAAGTTATTACGAGCATACATAAATACATCTATACTATCGTATGCTAGTTGAGAGGCACTAGTAGCTATTCTGTCAGTTCTATATAGTCATATGTAAGAACTCCATACATTAGTGTCCAAAGATGGAATACTGGTTTTGTATAAAAATTAGATGGCTCTAATACCACTTGAAGGAAAAGTTACCGAATCACGCAACAGAAGCGAAACTTGCTAATCATAAAGATTCGATTTTTGATTTTTTAAACTTTAGAAAAACTTATTCTATGTTAAAATAATTTTAACATAGATGGTTTATCCGTTTTTCAAACTCTTTGATAAATGCCTAAACATAGGTTTGGACCTATAACTTTAACCAATGATACAATAGCCAATTATTGTACAAAACACAATTATAACCAAGGAAGGATTAGAAGCACAGAATACCTCAACTTCATCCTTCGTTAAGCTCCATAAGTGTGAAGCCTCTAGCTCAAATCACATCAAAGCTTTTCCAAAGCTTGATCTCCTTTTCCCTTCAAGAAACTTGAACTATCTCTCTTTAGTTGCCCAAAAACTTTTAGTTTTATCTCTTAACTTAAGAACTTGAGATTGAGGGTTTGGTTTTGGAATTTCAACTCTCCACACACTTCTTTCTCAAAGTAATGGAAGAAGAGTTAGTAGTTGAAGAATGCTTCTTCAAAGATAAACTCAAATCTCTATTTGGTATGGCTTTTGGAACTTGTCTCTCTAAATCTTTGGGAGTTTCGCTCTCTAACTCTTACGAAAATTTGAAGCTGATGAATAGTTCTAATAGCCCTTTTATGTAGAGTGTTAGGCAAAAAGATAACACCTAATCCTAACTAAACCCATACCTAAGGATCACTTTTTCCCTAAATTATTGAAGGTATGGTTAACTTGTCTAGTTGACTATTTAACTAGTCTATTAGTCAACTAGATTAAGTTATTAGTTAGTAGGAATCACATCTTAAACTTAATTAACCACATCTAGTATGGATTAAGCTCACAACTCATTCAAAGCTTAATTATTTTGTTTATTTTTCAAAAATCATTTCAATTAGTCATCCTTATTTAAATCTTATAAAAATTATGACATAATTAAATTAATCTATTTATGAATTAAACTTCAAGATATACTAGGATCTTTGTAAATTTAATTACAAGTTCAATTCAATTACCATTATTAATTAATTAAACTATTTAATTAATTATTAATATATTTATCAAGGAATGGGAGTTGCTTTATGGTGTGTGACTTACTAGGTTCATGTTCTAATTAGCAATGGGATAAAAAAAAAAAACTCTTTTCTTTTTTCCAAGTGTGTAATCCTCATTGCACACTTAGTCCTATATGTTGTGAGTGATGGCTAGCATAAAATATCACGACTACCTAATTAGAGATTAATGTCAGCGATCATATCCTTGACATTAGATGGACCTCTAGATCATAATTACCGTACACTTAAATCCCTTCATTATGGATTTCTAGTCTTAGCTAGGGTCATAGAATAGTCAAATCCTATATGCCATATCTTATGACTTTTATCCAGTTCAAGTTATCGATAAACTGATTCCTACTAGAAACTCTCTCTAGTGAATCTTAACTACCATGGCCAAGGATTTGAATATCAAGAAGAACCAAAAATCACATAATTCCTTCCTTGTTTATCCAAGCTAATGAATCCTTTTTTAGAGAGCATTTACCTTAACATATCACTGATTATGGCCACCGCATGCCATATACCAATACTTGTATAGCATCGGTATGTAAGTAGTAACAAACTGGAGCAACCAATATGCTAGATAACATGTCACCTCAAGTCTAAAGATTATATGCATAATTATGATCTAGATGATAAGATATTGATTAGTGGATAAAACCCATGTATCTATATCTAGTGTCACTATTTGACTTACTCATCACATGAATATGTCCACGTGTTGTCACCACATCACATGTTTATAGCATGAGACTCACTACCTCTATACTAATAAGTATCTCATACTTATCATGGATGACAATAGAGGTGATGGTCTTCCGGATTAATGATGTTCCTATCAATATCCTATGACCATGAACATTCTTTAAAGTCTATGCCAAAAAGAATTTGTCTCTCATATTCTCAAACTCTTTGAGAACAGATTCTCTTACATAAGACTTAAGGAACATATATACATTTATCACTAAAATGAATGAATTCATTATACAAAAAATATATATTAAATTGCAATAAAGGGATTTTGATTACAAATTTACATAATGTACATCTTGGGCATACAATCCTGACATCCTTATGCTTTTTCATCAATCCTAATGAATACCTTTTAATTAGTGTATAACATGTTTTTCCTTAGTAGATAAACTCTGAAATCATTGACATCAATGTGTTGGTCTATTAGAAAAAGAGTTCAGAAGCCTGACAATTTGTCTGTTAGAGACAGAGTCAATTGTTTTAGTTGTTATACTTTCTCTCATCCTTATTTTCAAATTTCAATTTCTTAACAGCTATAATTTTCCAAATCTATAAATACCTTATATTCAATCCAGAAATTGATTAATGAAGAGAAGTGTTTTATATCTAATGTTTTAAAAGTTTTCAAGTTGTGAATTTAAAATGTTTTTCATTATTAATTTTGAAAACACCATACTCTCTTCATTAAAAAGAAAAGATTTGTGCATTTAAGTCCATTTTCTAAAGTTAATTTATGCATTCATATATTTTTTAAGCTTAAGTTATCTTTAAGTCTTTTCTTCTTTCAAAATTCCTTTTAAATGCATTAAAAATTCTTGACCCACATAGGAATTTTGTAATAAATTGGTTTAAATTTCTTTATATCTTGTAACTCAATGTGTTGTAAAGGTTTCAAGCACCTGTGTAAGCTTGTGGTTAAGTTTGGGGTGTCACTGCTGCTCACCCAAAGTCTGTGAGATTCACTTGCTCCTGATAGCAGTGAATAGCTTTTCAAAAGCCTAAGTGAAATTCTAAGGGAATCAGTTGAATTAAAGAAGGACTCTATTGGGGTTAACTTGTATCAGGATAATATATTTGAGGATTGCTTTATCCATAGTGAAATAGAGCTGATAGTTAAATACTCAATGTAATATCCTTAAGTACTGGATATAGGCATTAGTGTTAAATAAGTATAAAGTTCTTTGTCTGCTTTCTCTATTTGTTACTGTATACATCTTCCCAATAGTTTCATTAGCTGATTTTGTATCTGACACTTCTGTTCACTAACATTAAACAAACTTTGCACATAAATTGTATGAACTGATCTTAATTTGAGGCATAAACATCTAATCTAATAGCTGGCTAACTGCTAAGCATATTAGAAGAGATCTTAGTTGAACTCTCCATGATATCTGAATAGTCAATTTTAAGGAAAAGAGAGAAAGTTTTGTCAGATCCTTACTGAGCATATATTGATTTCACTCTAAATATTTTAGATCAGTATTCTTGAGATCTAATCTAGGCAGTAAACTGATTCAAACTCAAAAGGATCCAATTCACCCCGCAACCCCCCCCCCCTCCCTCTTGGACATTTAATCTGCATTATTAAGTACTAGGGAGCACATCTCTCGCTTCATAGTTCAATGTGGGGAAGCCTCATCTAGTGGGTACCATAAACTCAGGCTATTTGCTAACTCCTTGACTAGTATCACCTTTAAATGGAATAACTTACTCATACCAGATAGCATCTAGACTTGGGATCAAATGGTTTGAGCCTTTATCGATGAGTTCTACAGTTTTGAGCCAAATGTTACCCTTACCGATTTGGCCAAAATTACTTAGAACCTAGGAAATCAGCTAAGAAATATATGGCAAGATTCAGGATGTTGAAAACTCAATACCCTACCAGAGTCCCTAAGTTAGAGCTAGTAGAACTGGCCTTTAAGGGTATGAATATGGCCATTCGAGAGAAGTTCCAAGGAACAAAGTTTTATGACTTTTATGATCTTCTTGACTGGGTGACGAGCTATGAGTGATTACTCAAGGAGAACTAACAGAAGAAGCCCACCCAATCCTATTACAAGGATCAACTAGCATACTCGACCCCCAATGAAGAATCCAAATTAGAAAATTAGATTAACATATGTGCGGCCGAGTTAAAGGTTGGGAACCCATATTCATGTCATGCTCTCAAGCCTTAGTACAAAAAGAAGCAAGACTCAAATAAGTTGTCTAAGGAGTATTCCTTTGATATCTTTAAGTTTGAGGAGATATTTAACCTGCTCTTAAAGGATGGGCAAATTGATTTAAGTGTCAAGCATGTGATCCTACCCTCGGAATAGTGACTAAGTTTGTATTTCAAATGGCACAATGTTAATAGGCATTTTACCAACAATTGTATCACCTTCAAAAATGTGGTGCAAAAGGAAATAAAGTAGGACATGCTATTATTCCCAGGTAAAGACAAAGCTGCTATCGAGACCACTCCATTCCGTAAAGGAGAAATGGTTAGCATCAAGGTGGGAATGGTCATAGTGACTCCCCTAGGACCACGTAGACTAAGAAATCAAATTGATCGCCCTAAAATAAAGCTAGATCTAGAGGGAAGGATACCGGAGAAATCAAACTGTGCGCATGAGAATCTTGCCTATAAGGCTTATTCAACTTTCCCTAATTGTAAGGTGGAGTTTGAGGTCATCCCAAAGTGAAAAGAGATTTCCCCATTGCGTCAAGCCTTAAAGAAGAAACAGGTGGTGCATGAAAGTCTCCAATATCCTAAGAAGCCTATCTATCAGAGATTGCAGTTCCTAAAATAGCCAAAGGAGAGGAGTTATGCTGAGGTAGCAAAAAAAATGCCTCCTCTCATGGTTATGAAGGAAAAGACTACTTCTTTGGAGGATAGAATTACTCAGATGTTTAAGCCTTTACCGAGGCAGGTGGAGAAATAGGAGTAGCATCATCTTAATTTCCAAGCTTCAAGCTTTAGCAATGTGTTCTCCCAGATCAGCTAGTGTAAGAGGAATCAGAGGCTGATTTTGACTCAAACCTAGAAAGGTACATTACAAAGGCAACAACAAATTAAGAGAATTCAAATAACTATTAGGATTGATCCCAAGAAGTGGCAAGAGCTTCGAGAGACATAGTTGAAAGCTTGAGAGCGAAAGGATAAGTATTGGGAAGACATAGAAAAGGAAGAGTATGAGAGAAGGGCTTAGATGAAAGCCAAAAATAAGGTTCCCTATGAGAAGGTGTAATAAAAAATAATCATTAGAGATTAGAGGCTCTCAAGGGAAATAGATAAGATATGATGAGAGACACCTCCAAAAGCAAAGGGCCAAATGTTAGGCATCTAGGAAGCCCCAAGGGGAGAAGCATCAAGGAGAGAAGCCTCAGTATGTTGAGCCTCAGAATCAGAAGCTCTGAGGAGAGAGATCTTAGGAAAAGCCTACTATTATGAATATTAATTGGGTAAGGCATGAGGTTTGGTTGAAAGATCAATGCCCCAAAGATCATAGATCAGCCAATAAGGAGAAGGAAGAAGAACTTAGGTTGATTAAGAGGTTAAGTATTAATATGGTTACCATTACACCAAGCTTAGAGGTAAAGGTGGACCCCAAAATGGTAAAAGTGCTAGCTGAAGAATTTTAAGTAAAGCCTGG
This sequence comes from Codiaeum variegatum, assembly GCA_948294925.1. Classification (NCBI taxonomy): domain Eukaryota; kingdom Viridiplantae; phylum Streptophyta; class Magnoliopsida; order Malpighiales; family Euphorbiaceae; genus Codiaeum; species Codiaeum variegatum. Next base: position 3,499 of record CAOJBK010451893.1, on the reverse strand, counting down.
CCAGCAAGCCACCCTTGATGGAGATATCTTAAAGGCTAATATAGATGATAAGAGGACTCAGTAGCCACTGTCCATCATCATGGAAGAACTTTAAAATAGTTTAGAAAATCATATTCAGTCTCTTTATATCAAGGCTTGGGCAAATGGGATCCCTGTAAATAGAGTTATGGTAAACAATGGGACAGGAGTCAACATTTTACTCCTAAAAGCCTTTAAGAAATGGGGATTCACTTCTCAAGATCTTGAGAGGTCTGACATTTCCTTGCACAACTTTGCAAAGGGTGAGACACTACTTGAAGTGTTTGTAACTATACAACTCAAAGTTGGCAGGGAAACTCAGCCAACTAGTTCCTACATAGTGTATGCTCAGGTTAACTACAACCTCATGTTAGGAAGAGATTGGATCCATTCAAATTTTTACATCCCTTCAAGTATGCATCAAATACTAATTCTTTTTAGGGATGACTATGTACAGATAGTGCATGTAGATCTTAATCCTTTCAAGCATAAGATCCACTTTTCAGATGCAGTTTATTATTATACTATGGCTAAGAAACTATTCTTTGATCCTAATAGGAAGATTGGCATAAAGGTTGTGCTAGCTGAGCAATTATCTCAAACAAAGACAGTTTGGGCAATTGTCCGAGCTTCATCATCCCAGTAATTTATTGATAGAGTCTCCAAGAGATAGTCAAAGGTTATTCTCAAGCCTCACAATCTGTTTTGGGAGTAAGGGCAATCAGCGGAATGTATATATGAGGATGAAGATCAAGATCTCACAGCAATCCTAGAGCTTAAACACTTACGATTAGTAAGTAAGAAGTTCCAAGATAAGCACACAGAGGTCTAAAATCCCATAAAGGAGATAAACTTAGGGACAGAGGATGACCCATGACCCATCTTTATAAATGCCAAACTATCCCTGAAATTTGAAGAAAAGTTGGTGGCTCTCCAAAAGGAGTACAAAGATTTCTTTTCTTGGACATATGATGAAATGCCAAGACTTGTAAAGGAATTGGTTGAGTATATATTGCCCATTAATCCAAGGTTCAAGCCATTCAAGAAACCCATCCAAAGAATGACAATTGAGGTTGAAGAATTAATCAAGAAAGATATTGAGAGGTTACTCTAGGTGGGGCTCATCCGGCCCGTGGTTTATGCTGAATGGCTTTCCAACATAGTCTCGATGATAAAAAAAATTGGAAGTAGAGGATATGCATTGATTTTAGAAATTTGAACTTTGCAACTCCCAATTATGAGTACTCGATGCCATGGCTAATATGTTGATAAATTTGGCTATTTGTAACACTATTCTAAGTTTTATAGATAGGCATTCGGGTTACAACCAGATCAAGATCGCCGAGGGAGATGTGAGCAAGAAAACCTTCAAGTGTCCTAGGTTGATTGGTTCATATGAATGGGTCATGATGCTTTTGTCTTAAAGAATGTTGGGGATACATATAAAAAAGAAATGAATGCAATCTTTCATGATTTCTTAGGAAAGGTCATGGAGCTATATATAGATGATGTGGTAGTTTGATCCCAGCAAAGAGAAGTAGCACCTAGCTGACATGAAGCAATCTTTTAAAAGGATGAGGCAATAGCAACTCAAAATGAATCCCCTCAAATGTTCTTTTTGGGTATCTACAGGAAATTGCTTGGGATTCTTAGTCAATCAAAGGGGTGTGGCGATTGATAAAAATAAAGCCAAATCAATCTTAAAGACTCCTCCCCTATGGAATACGAAAGAGCTACAAAGGTTAATTGTATAGATCAATTTTTTTAGGAGATTCATTGCCAATACAGCTGGGAAAATTTGACCTTAGGGGCTATTACTTAAGGGAAATAATGAATTCATCCAGATAGAGGAACATCAAGTAGTGTGTGATGAAACCAAAGCTTATTTAACCAAGCCGCCAGTTATGACTCCTCCCAAGCTAAAGGAACCCTTAGTGTTGTACATCTCAATTTTGTAAGATACAATAAGGAACATGTTGTCCCATGATTAAGGGGAATAAAAGAGAGTCATTTACTATTTGAGTAGGAGTTTAACTGACACTAAGACAAAGTGTACCCTGATCAGGTATTACATGCTTAAAATGGTAGTAATGGTTATCATCCGAACCGATGTGATGAAGTACATCTTGTTAAGAGCCTACCTAAGGAATAGGATTGGGAATTATGAATTTGGACTCTTAGAATTTCGTCTTTAGTATGTTCCACTCAAAGCTGTTAAGGGTCAAACTTTAGCCGATTTTCTTGCTCACCACCCTAGCAAAGATATCCCAGAGGAGGAAGTAAATTGTGTATCTCAGGGATTTGCTTAGGAGTTACGATATGATGGGTCAAAAACCTCAACACAGGGGCAAGTATTGTATTGACTTCACTAGAGGGTATCATCACCAATCTTGGGTTTGTTCTTAGTTTCCCTTGCTCTAGCAATCATGCAGAGTATGAAGCGTTGATCATAGGGATGGAAATTTTGGCCAAGATAGGGGCATGATCAGTGGATATAAGGGGTGATTCACTATTGGTTATTAACCAGTTGACTAAGGAATATTATTAGTAGTGTATGCCATGTAGCTTACACTCAGCATGTGAATGTAAACAAAAACCTAATTGGCTTTAGTATATATGTTCTTTAAGTGAAAACATTCCTTATATCGAACGTATATATGTCCCTTAAGTATTTTATAGGGAATCTATTCTCAAAGAGTTTGAGAATATGAGTGCAGATTGCCCTTTTAATAAATGCTTTAAAATTATTCATGGTCATAGGATTATTAGTAGGGATGTTATTAATCCGGAAGACCATCACCTATGTTGTCATCCATGATAAGTATGAGATACTTATTGGTATATAGGTAGTTAGTCTCATGCTATAGAAATGTGATGTCATGATAACACATAAGCACTCATGAGATGAGTAAGTTAAATAATGATGTTAGATGATGGATACATGGGTTGTTACCTACCAGTCAATATCGCATCATCTAGATCATGATTGTGCATATAATCCTTAAACTTAAGGTGACATATTATTTGACATATTAGGGGCTATGGTTTGTGATTGTGCAGTGGATATATAGTATTCAGCTTTAACACCCACAAGTGTCTGGTGTCATATAAAGTAGTAAAACTCGGTAAGTCCCGGTATCGTTCTCCTAAGGGAATTTCTTTATGGTTTTTTCAATCAAACACCAACTCAGTCTCCTAATCTATTGTCTAGCTAAAAATAATCGTTGAATTTACGAACTAAAAAATTTTATTAATAAAAACTAAACAAAATTCAGAGAAAGTTTGCAAATCAAATCTGAAAACTAAAATGGATTTAAAACATCTAACAAGACTTCGACTAGTATTACTCAAATTGCATGTTAAATCAACAGACCAATGAATATATCAATCAATCATCAAGTGGGATTTTTCATCAATTTAGGTTTAAATCTTTCTCAAGTAATTAAACTCCTAATTCCTAAGTAATAAGAAAGGAATCTCT
>CAOJBK010451179.1:0-14358 GCA_948294925.1 Codiaeum variegatum | reverse complement strand
GAGCTTAGAATAATTCTGATAGTTAAGGCACCTTTGGGCAAGCCGTGCATAGTCCCCATTCATAGAGACCCAATAGTAGCCTTAGTTTATGATCTTTCAAGATAATTCCCAACCATTCATATGGGTGCCATCTTCTCTACCATAGATTTCCTCTATAATTTTGTAGGCTTCTTCATCATACAGACATCTAAGATGGATGCCATGCCACATCTTTTTGTATAAGATATCACCTCGAGGGATGTACTCGCTGGCTAGTTGCCTAATAGTTCTTCTTTCAAATTTAGAGGCATCTTTAGGATATTCACCTTTGGTGAGGTAGACATATATGTCCTAGTACCGTGGTTTCTCTTTCACTTCTTGAATGTCCATGCAATAAGCCTATAGAAATGATGATGCTTGGATACATGCTCATGCAATAAGAATACTAGATGAAGTACTTCTTGAGCTAGTCGAGATTTGTGGGATGACTGAACTCATTTCCATTAATGTTTATCAGGATGATGCCTCCACCTGACATAATCTTCTTTATGATGTATGGTTCACTCCAAGGAGGTCTGAATTTCCCTCGAGGATCACTTATAACTTGTTTGATTTCTTTGAGGACTAAGTCATCTTCCTGAAGGTTACGACTTTGAACTTGCTTGTTGAAGTGTTTTCAAGCCTAATCTGATAGTTTTGTTTATAATGGAGCGCTTCCATTCTCTTTTCATTAACCAAGTTAATTTGATTATAATAAGCTTATTTCCAGTTAAGTTCAAAAATCTGAGCTTCTAGGAGAACTCTATCTATCTATGTTTCCAATTCTATGGGGGGACTACTTCTATTCCATAGACTAGAGAGTATAGTGTGGCTATAGTAGTTGATTTATAGGTTGTTCAATACCCAAGGAGGGCATTTTACAGATGTATGTGCCAACCTTTGTGATTGCTAATCATCTTTTGAAGCATGTTCTTTAGTGCTTTGCTGGTGGCTTCAATTATGCCATTAGCTTAGGGTCTATATAGGGAAGACTTGTGATGCTCGATCTTTTCCTTTTGAAGGAGATTAACCACTTCTTTATAAAAGTGAGAGCCATTGTCTGATATAATCACACGTGGGGCACCATATCTGGCAACGATATTTGCCTTAATGAATTGAGCTACCTTTTATGAGTTCAAAGTTCGGTAGGATGTGGCCTCAACCCATTTGGTGAAGTAGTCAATGATGACTAAGATGTACTCATGACCATCAGAAGATTTTGGTAAAATCTTTCCAATAACATCGATGCCCCAATCAGCAAAGGGCCAAGGTGTAAAAATTATATTTAGAGGTGAAGATCGTAACTTCTAGAGCTTAGAATACTCCTCACACTTGAGGCACCAATAGGATGGTTAATGAACCCATAATATATTTCTATCATAGATGCAATGGTTGCCAGTGCATCAGCGAACCTATTCTGAGTTCTTGGAAGGTAGTGAAAAGATAAGTCATCAAAGCTATTGGCCAACTCTTTGAGGTGCTTACGGTAAAAAACTAAGTACTCCTCCTTGATTTTCCATTTTTTGAGAGCTTGTAAGATAATAAGGTTTGAATCTCTATAGACTTCTAAGTTTTTTATGCCAATCTAGAGGGCCACTTCTAGTCCAGACACACATGCTTCGTATATGGCTTTATTGTTGGTTACCTCAAAGTCCAATTCAATTGCAAGAGGTAAGCTCTCACCAGTGAGCATAAGGAAAACCAATCTAGCACTATATCCTTTTATCATTTATGGCTCCATCAAAATACAGTGTCTATGTTTAAGTTTTTAGGAATAAGATGTCATCATCGGGAAATTCAAGTTCTTCCCAATGATCATTAGTCGGGGCAGCTTCCAGTTGATCAACGATGACACTACCATTGATGGACTTTCTTTAAATGTACGTGAGGTCGTAGGCTATCAGGACTACCATCCATTTAGCGATCTTGTTATCTAGGGTAGGATTTTCTATTTGATACTTGAGTGGGCTCTGATCAGTGAGGACATATATGATGTATGCCCCCAGATAATGCCTCAGTTTTTGATAGACCATACTAGATCCAAGTAGAGCTTTTCAAGTAATAGATGGCATTCTTCTTGTGGGAATTAGGGGCTTTTTGTGCCAGCATTGCCCCCATGGCTTCTTCAGTAATAGTTAGGTAGAACAGACCAAGCCTAGGAATTTGTAGAATTGGTCGACTCATAAGGTATTCTTTAATCTATTCGAAGGCTTTCTGGGACTCCTCACTCCCCTGTTTAGAAGAGTTCTTTTTAAGAAGGTTGAATATTAGCTCACAAGTGTCAACTAACTGGTTAATGAACTAACTAATGTATTGAATACAACCCAAGAATCCCCTTAACTCATTTTTAGTTTTCAGAGGTGGCATGTCAAGTATGGATTTAGACTTTATTGAATCCACTTTGATTCCTTTCTTTCTTACCGTGTACCTAAGGAACACTTCAAACTATGCTCTGAATATGCATTTATTGGGGTTTAACTTGAGATTGTACATTCAAAGTCTAAGGAAGAACTTCTCAAGTGCTTACTAATGAAGTTTAGGGGTAGCACCCTTAATGACCATGTCGTCCTCCACTTCTTTGTGCATTAATACATGAAAAATCATAGTAGTCATTCTCTGGAAAGTGGCTCCAACATTCTTTAGCCAAAATTGCATCACTCTATAATAGTAACTGCCTCATTCAGTAATGAAAGTCATATTTTCCTTGTTTGGAGGGTACACCAGGATTTGATATCCCCCGCAGCCAGATCGGTTAAAGAAACCATCTCTAAACGAGCTAGTGCATAGACCAAGAGGTCTATATGGGGTAGTGGAAAATTGTCCTTAGGGAATGCCTTATTTAGGTCTCTTTAGACCACACACATTCTGACTTTTCCATCTTTCTTCGATACTAAGACAATATTCACTAACCAAGACGAATTATTTATCGGCTCGATGAAGTTGTGAGACAGCTGCTTAGCTACTTCTTCCTTAATTAGAATTGGCCATGATGGCTTCATGTTCCTTAGCTTTTGTTTAACAAGCTTGAAATCTGGGAATGTTAGGATCTTGTAGATGGTGATGCTTAGATTGAGTATGTTCATATCGCTAGGTTGCCAAGTGATGCAATCTTCGAATCTTCTGATGGTAGTTCAGTATCCTATTTGTTTGAGCTTGCAAATGCAATTTATGTTTTTTTAAGCATGTTATGAGTGCCAGAGTTTATGGGCTCTTTAACTGCATCTTTCATTTCATTTATTGTTTTATTATCTTTTTTATTGAGGTTAGATTCATCGATTGGAACATCAAAAGAAAACAAAGAGACATGCTCATAATAAGAAAATTTAGAATTCTTATTGTTGGAAATTAGAGATGGATCAATGGTTACATCAAACTCATAATTAAAACTTGATGGACCTGTTACATCAGTATCTGACTCAAAGGAAGAGGATGAGTCAGAGTTAGTGTCACTTTCAGACTCAAACTCGATATCTGACTTAGACTTAGTAGTTTCATAAGGACTCTCATCATAGTGCCAGTTCTTCAGGTTTTCCTTGGTAGACTTAATCAGAGTGGAGAGGTCAGACTTCTCCTCCTTATCAATAAGAATAGCTATCTCACCAAAGAGGCTTGCTTTCATATTTTCTTAATAGTCATTATCTAGGAAGTACAAAGGCTGGTAGTTTTCAGCGGTCAGTTTCACATCAGAAAAAAGGTCGAAACCAAGTATTCTAATAACAGTCACTAGGAAAATCCATGGCTTAGGGAAGGCACAATAAGGAATCATCTCCCATTCTTTGACAAAGTACTCATTAAAGGTCTTGAAATATGGACTCAGGGGATAGCCAGATCCACCCCATTTACTAGCAATCAAAGATCTTTCCCTTATCTAGGCTTTTGCTTCTTCAATCTCATCGTCAATAGGTTTATAGCCCAAACCTAACAATGGAATAGATGTGGGGTACTCATCAAAAGATTCCACACCTTGTTGGTTCTTACCAAGGCCCATGCCAGGGAAGTATGCCATTTGTTTCAAAATATTTCCCACCATTAGCGTGTAATAAGGGTCAAAGAAAAGGATGACTTTTTCTTTTTTATTGCTAGTAGCTTCAATGAATTGCATGAATGAGATGCCAAATAAAGGATATGCTGACAACTCAGGTTGGATTTCTAGAAATGGTATTGTGTAGGGAGTTCAAATTTACCAGATGTGTCAGCTTTGATAGTGATTATGCAATTTTTCGAAGGAAACTAAAATCTTTGGTGTGGAGTAGATGGCACAGCCTTAGCCTGATGATGTATCCATGGTCTCCCCAGAAGCAAGTTGAAGCATGATGGCACATCGATGACCTGAAAGGGAACTTTAAAAGTAATAGGGCCCATGGTGATGGTCAATGTTGCCACCCTAAGAACTTCCCTCTTTGAATTGTCATGTGCACATACAATTTGATTAGAAGGGGTGAAATTAATAATAGTTAGCCCCAAGTAACTAGCAACCTTCAATGGACAAACATTGAGGGCAAACCCATTGTGTATCAGAGTCATGGGAATAATCTTCTCCCTAGTGATAATAGTAATGTATAGGGCATCATTATGTGGTCTGTCAGGTGGGATATCATTGTCAGGGAAAAAGATATATGCACCCTTCGTAGAACTTGTGATTGATGCAATTAGGGTCTTAGGAGTGATGTCAAGTAAGGTCTGACACTGGCTCAGTGCCTTGCAAAGAGCTTGCTAGTGAGGATAAGAAGACATGAGTAGATTCCATATGGAGATGTTTTCTTGGGTCTTTTCGAGTTTCTTGAGTATGGGATCCTCTTCAAGTTTAGGAGTCCTTTTATTTTTTGGCACAGATCAGTTTGCAAATGTAAGAGTAGCAGGGGATTGAGTTATTCTACCACTTCTAATGATGGCATCTATTTCATCTCCCAAGTGTCTTAGGTCAATGATAACACAGTAATTGTCATTATGGACCGACCTTACTAAGGAGGTTTGGCCCGTTGGGAGTGAGCGCTTTGGGGAGAGGGACCTCTCTAAGAAAGATTGGTCATCTCCGATGTAGAAGTAATTACTCAAGGGCACAACATCATTGATGAGGTACATTGAATCCCCTTCCTTAAATTCATTCAGGATTGCATTTACATTGTGCTCCAGGAGGGAATTTGTGCCAATGTTTATAGTGGGAAGCAAAAGGTCCTTTGCATCAATGAGGTCTTGTATCTTATGATGATAGGCTTTGTAATCAACATTCTTATGGCCCAGCCCTTGGTAATGGTTACACCTCTCATTCATACTGAAGTTCTTTGGTAGTGGGTTAGGAATGGGCTTGGGTTTAAGTGGTTGGAAGGAACCCTTTTCTAAACACTACTTCAAGAGATAACTTTGTGCTAATCCTCTTAGGTTGGTGAATTCCCTTCGTGGATCTAAAGGGGTTTACGGGTTGAGATTGCATTAACCCCACCTTCCTTTTGAGTGTTGTTGGTCTTTTTGAAATGTAAGGATAAGGTCTAAGTTTCATTATTGATGAGACCAAATTCAACCCCATCTTCAAGGTGGGTGCAACATTCACAAGTGCTTTGAAATCAGACAAGTATTATGTTATCATTCTATCTTGTTATAAAGGCAATAATTTTTTGACAATGATGTTAATCTATTCAGATTCTGATGGACTATTTACCATTTGGGAGGCTTTCTTCCTTCATCTGATTATAAAAGTATAGAACATTTCTTTAGGTAACTGCTTTGTTATTTCAAGATCTTTTTCTTAACATTAATTTCTTGATTATATGAATATTGTTTTACAAATTCAGTACAAATTTCCAAGTCAGTTTCTTAGAGTCGTCTAATTGAATGAACCAACTCAAAGCTACACTAGTGAATGACTATTGAAAGTACTGAGCAAAGAGCTTGCCTTCCACTCCTAAGGGTCGAAGTGTCCCATAATAAATTCTAAGATGAGTGTTGGGGTAGGAGGTGTTGTCAAACATTTTGAAGGTTGGCATCTAAAAGTTAGGTGAAAGCCTTGCATTAGGAAAAGGACTTAGAGCCTTCACATCTAGAACATTTTCTTTCTTCTTCAAGGCATTTAAGGTTTTCTCCATCTCCTCATACTTTTCAGCCATAGTCTTGAGGAGTGGGTGATCTTCAGCCCCTTTTAAGAAAGGATCCATAATAGGGGTAGCTAGTGTGTTGTTTCCATGGCCAGTTGGTGGATTTAGAGCAATAACTTCTTCAGCCATAACTTCCTTGCCAGAATTTGATGAGGTGGAAGTAAGATTAATAACTTGTAGTCCAAATTGAGTCAGCATTGTTTGGACTTTTCCTATTATGGTTTATTCCTGGGATTGCATCATTACAAAGAGGGTCTCTTGTTGAGGTTGTAAAGCCTTATACTACCTTTGCATAATCTCTGCAAGCATCCTAGCAATGTTAACAAGATGATCTAGTGGTGCTAGTGGAGCATGTAGTGGTGGTGCAAAAATGGTAGCATCAGCAGTAGGGTTAATGGTGGTGTTGTCTCCAATGTTGGACATGTTGACCTTTAGGATAGGAAAATAAAAATAGAGTATCAAATTGTTAGAAAGATAAGCCAATGGTAGGAAGGCATGAAAAAGGTTGAGTGTTTGGGGGATTGGTTTTTATTTTTGGAGCTGGTTCACTTATTCTAGTTTCAGTATTTTGGATGTAGTGATGCATGCATGCATGTATGTATGAATGAAAAAGATTTCATGTTGACAGGTAATATTCAGAGTTGTTAGGGTATATGAGACCTAGGGTCAACTTTAATCATTACATGATGACTTGGTGATTTTAAGGTTTTGTAACGACTAGAGGTACGATATACCTAACCACATGTGAATTAAAGAGATTCATGAGGGTCCAATGGTATGTGCAACCTCATTTTCCCAACCGAAATGATCAGAGGATATGCCTCAAAGTTGGATGATTTCACTATCGGTAAAGCGATCCCAAAGAGGGAAGATCACTCGATGTTACTCTCTATCAGAGTTTTCCTAAAATAAAGGAGCATGTTAAGTGACGCATGAAAAGCTACTTTCACACAGTTTTAAGACAAAAAAATGGTTTTATCAGAAAATAATCCATTCAGTTTTTGTCCGTTTCCAAACGTCCCCACTAGAGTCCCCAGCTGTGAGGCCTTATCTAAGTAGCCTTCAGGATCTCCCAAAATTCCTTTGAGTTTATGGTTCGAGGAATCTTACTACTGGGAGTTAGATTGTGCATGGCATTGCAGATCATGGTTGGGTCCCACATTTGTGCTTCCATATGTCTTCATTGGCTTGCACGTGGTGTGTAAGTGTATAGAGCCGCCACCTAATCTTTAAGAAAATAATTTTTTCTTAAGCAATTAAGAAACCTTTTATAAAACTCCATTTTTGAAAAAAGGATTTTTACCCAATTACTAAAAAGGATGCTCTCTTGAACCAAACGTGGTTCAAAGATTCATGATATGAAATAAATAATTTTTATAAAAAAAATAGTTTTGACTATTTCTTAACAAATTTTGGCTTAAAATGAATTGATTTTGGTTAAAATTGAGTTTTCGTATATGCATGGCATATCACGTGAACACCTGAATAGTTAAGCATGGCATAAGTGATGCATGATCAGGCTATAATGCATATGGCAAACCATAAAGTAGTAAATGGAAAGTAAATCAAGGGTCCCCCTCTAGTCCACTTCAGGTTCTAGGGAAGGCACACTCCCCAAAGAAAGTGATAAGTCAAATTAAAATTGCAAAAAGGGAATTAAACAGGGGATCTCCCCCTAGTCCGCAGATTAGGGAGGAGCACACTTTCCCCAATACTGATCCATGAACAAACAATAATAGTTGTATGAAATAATTATGGATACAACAAGTCAAATAAAATAATAATGGACTAATAACAAAAGAATTTTGAAAATGAACAAATAATAATAAAAGAAAATTTAATTTTGGAGTTGAAGTCATGAAAGGGCTTGCCGACGTATCCCGTTGAATGAGAATCAAACCCTACGTCGCTCCCCCTTCTTGAGAAGGGTGTGAATTATTCTAATAACAAGTGGGTAATATGTATGTTCAGTAGCTATCCAATTTTATTTAATAAAATAGTTAACCAAAAGGCTATTAACCAATTTAGTTTGATTAATAAAAAGTGATTTTGATTGTGAAGCAATAGCCTAAGTTCATTTTAGGTCTTATTTTAATTCATTTTTATGAAAATCAGTATTTCAATAAAACATGCTTTAATTCAAATTAAAGAGCTTAAAATGTATTCATTTTGATAAAACATGCCTTAATTCATATTAAAGGGCTTAAAATTAATTTAAAGTTTTAGAGGAAAAGGAGTATACTATACCCAACGTACCTTTTTCTTGTGAGGTTTTGGAATTGGTGGGTCGGAGGGCTTAACGAAACCGGAATGAGTCTCTGTTGTGTTCAATGAGCATAAATGCCTATCTTTCTAAACTAGAACTTAGAGGGTTGAACTCTAAAACTATTCAAAATTGGAATGTTTGTTGTGAAATTCTGGTGATTTGGATTGATTGAGGGAGAATTGTAGTGTTTTGGGAGACTTTAGAAGTGTTTGGAGGCTAGAAATTAGTTCTGAGTGCATCTAAAAATTGAGAAAAATTCTTGTTGAAACTCTAAAATTCTTGTTGAAACTGTTCTAAAAAGTTTGAATTTATAGGGATTCATGCCAAAAAGCCCTGGTCCAAACACGTGCGTTAACATGTTTTGCCACAAAAGCGTGCTTTTTGACAAAAATGCATGGGTTTTGCCATAAACATTTGTGTTTTGCCATAAATGCATGCATTTTCCCAGGGCATGTACATTTCTGTGGGCCTGGGTTTTTGGGCCAAATTTTCTAGCTCAGTCCAGTCTGATCAGATTCAATTTTTTAGATTTTCTGGGTCCGTTTGAAGTTTGATTTAAGCCCAGTTTGAACCGTTGAGCTTCAATTGACGAGCCATATTTAATGGTGCAAAAAGTAGGGTTAATTGAAATCTTCTAAATGAATGGAATTAACTTCTTTACTCACAAGTGTAGTGGTATCATGTTTGGTAATGATAACTTGAGCAGCAACTGTATTTGGAATAGCAGTCTCATAGGAGCATTATCATATTGAGTAGCATTATTATTGTTTATTGTTTCCACATCATGTTGTTCACCTTCTTCAAAATCATCTTCTATATCCTCAAGAGGAGCAAAAAAGGGCTTGGAAGTTTTACCAATAACAACTTATAGAATTGTTTTTTCTTGATTATCTTATACATTAGTCACTAGTCTCATGTGAGCATCATCAGGATTCACTTCATCAGTACACTGAGCCATCGGAGCACCAGTCAAAGCCAAATCCATTCTAGAAAAAATGGTAGAGACATGAATATTGGTCTGATTTAGCTTTTCTATATGTTGTTACTTTGGAGGCAAAGTTTTCTTTGGTTCATCAATAGTAGCTTTGTTGGAAGGCTCCACATGTTTTTGTGTCCTGCAATCTCTTGGATGATGACCTATATCATAACAAGAACTATAAAAAAACTAGTAAGTTTTCATAAATAACATCGATAAAAAAAAAAAAACTAGCTCCTTACTTCTCAATCATCAATGATTCCGATAATGCAGTTGAAAGATCAACATCAACTACAATTCATGCAAAATGTCTTAATTCTTTATTTATCATCGCATTGTCAATCTGCAAAGGGACACCCACTCCTCATGCTATACCAAAAAGTATATGTCGGCACAGTATTCCCACGATAATTGATATAGACAAATGCACACTTGAGCATTGGTTGTTTTCTAAGCCAAAGTTTGAAAGTTTTATATTTAATACTGCAATCGTAATATACCCAGCTTAAGAGTGAATGCTCCCTTTCCTTATATTCTATTTTTATCATACTCCAATGGGAAGTTGAATTGGTAAGAGCCTCACCCTAAGGAATTAATCTTCCATGTCATAAGGAAGAAAGCTTGGCCTTCAAGTCACCCACTCTCAATAGTTATCCCATTCATCAATACGATCCTTCCAATAAGAGAATTCTAAAAAATACTAACCCTTTTGTTTGTAAATAGCTTCATTAATCTAGATTGTAATATATCCACCTTTGTTCACAGCCAAATCTGACTTGGCATTAATAGGTGGTGCATCTCCTTTGAGAATGAAGCAAAAGTGATAGAAGTAGTAAGAGTTAGTGTGTTATGAGTTTTTTTTTTTTATCAAGAGGCCTCTAAAATAATGACAAATCCATGATGCTAGCGGCTAAAGGCTAGCTCATGGCAGAAGATGGTGGAAAAACAGCAGTCGACGATCACATTGTGAGTTAGGGTTTTGGTCTATTCAAAATTGTTTTCATATTCATAATATGAATTTAAAAAAACATGTATCTATTTGAAATCAATTTAATTTGTTCAATTATTATGAAATCGATTATAGATATAGTTTTTAAAATCGTTTTGAGATTTGACGATGAAATCGTTGGCTTCGATATGTTTTTTCTTAAAACAATGATTGAGACAAATTTGTAATTTTTTGTTCTGAAAAGTTATTTTATACTTTTAGTTTTGCGTTTGATATTGGATAAAAGTTCAATTTGTTTTCAAAATTTTTGTGAAATGTTCAATAAAAAATAATTAACTTTTTATATAGTTAATATTTTCAAATTGTAATTTTGAATAATAAAAATTTTCACTTGAATTGTAATAGAAAAATTGGCTTAATGTAATATTAAAATTGTAAATTAAAAAAATTAATTAGATTAAAAATTAATTTTATCTTTAATTAGATATTATTTGAAAGAGTAAGTTCAACTACAATACATTTTATCCTTTCTAGAAAATGAAGAATAACCCATGAAATTCATAGTTTTTATTTTTATTTGTTTATGCCATAAATAAAACTTATAGTGTTTATTTGCTACAAATATAACTAAATTACTATTTACTTTGCCCTAGCCAGTAAGGACACTTAGGCAGAAAAAGTATCGGGCCTTTTTTCAAAAATAGTAATTTAGATCCCTCGTGAAGTATAGGTCAGGTTTTGTTAACACAGATATGAAAATAAATATTCTTTTTATTCTTTTATATCTTAATAGAAATGCTAAAAAATAGTGAATCTTTTTTGAATTTTTTCAATACAATTTATACTATATACTAAAACAGCAATTAAAAAAATGTTTTCCTACCTAGTTTGTCGTCCAAAACAATTCTTTTCTAACAAATTAAAATTTATTTTTATTTTAATATTTTAAATTAATTCTAATTGATTTTTAATATTTTTATAATTAATTTCATTCTATAATATGGTAATAATTAACAAAAAAATATTAATGAATAAATATGATAAAATAATAATTTTATAAAACTTATATATTTTATTTAAATTTTAAATATATAAAATATATCTATATTAACTAATAAAGCAGATGTAACTAAAAATATATTGTTACTACTTAGTTTTGCTCCCAAAAAAATTTATTCACAACAAATTTTTATTATTTTAAATATTTAACATGTTATCATTATCATTACTACATAATTATTATATAATTGATTATAATTATCTCTATATTTAATTTTATTTTCTAATATGGTAATATTTAAAAATAAAAATTAATAAATGAATATGATAAATACTTAATATTTTATTTTCTAATATGATAATATTTAAAATAAAAATTAATGAATAAATATGGTAAATATTTAATATTTTATTATCACCATTACTTAATATAATTACTACATAATTAATTCTAATTATGGTTAAATTTTTTTTATTTTTATAATATAAATAATTAAATAGATATTATATTATAATAAAAATAAAATGAATAATCTCACGATATCATGGGGTATAACCTAGTGATGTAATAAAACATAAAGAACAAAGGAAATAAACCTAGAACTATATAAGTGTCTCTCAACTCGATATTGACGTCTCCGCCGGCCACTGTCTTTAGAGCTCTAGATTGACCTTTCTTTCCCGGATGTATACTGAGCCATCACCAAGACTCCAATACTAGAGGAGTGGGGTGCTATCTAGGTTATGGCCATCAACCGTCACAATAGGTGGAGATGTAAGCGAACACGATCACTCTGGTGGAAGAACAATAGTCTAGGGATTGGATTAGGGTTTTCCTAAGAGCAAAAAGAGTAGTTTGTCTGAGTGTGTTGATGATAGTTCTAGAATTTTGAGCCATGTATATAGGTTACCAAAGTAGTGGAATCCTACCCTAGGGAGTACAAGATTGGACTTGGGCTTAGAGCTATGCTTTTTGGGCTTAACTCTTCAACCAAAGGATTTCTGGAGATTAACTTAGAAGTTGTGCTTGGAGCCAACGAATGGGCTCTGGCTGATCTTGGCTTGGGAATGCTAGAGGGAGGACCCTACTGGCCTTGGACCAATTCTCTCGTACCATGGGCCTGAAATGGAGGTCTGATCTATAGCTAATTTGGGGTTGACCTTATATGGGCTTAGGCTGATTATTTTGATCTAGCCTTAGGAAAAGAAGTAGTGCCTTACTCTTGAACCTAGGCTAATCTCCTTTCATGGGGACCTAAAAAAAAAAGGCTTTCTAAGCTTAGCCCCATCTAGAGGTCTTATGGTTGCCTTGTCATTCCTAGTCATAAGGATTTTGAGCCGGTGTTAACAATGCCCCCTACATCTCCTACTGTGATTCCTTACTGCTATTTGGCTAAGGATGCAACTACACTAGCCATTCTTCTTAGGACTTGTGAAAATTTTTTCTCCTTTGATCATCGATGGGGGATTTGAATTTTATTCCCTAGTTCATGGTGTTTTTTCATCTTCTGACACTTTAGCTCCTTTCGTGCCTAATTTTCGCACCAAAATTTTTTCTCAAAAATCTAAAAGGTCACTTGATTAATGATGGGTTGGGGGGAGGGGGGTTATATACTTTGCTTCCTTGGTCATTCTTTCTATAATTTGAAAAAAACATTGAAGAAATAATAAGAGTTCATGTTGATTTTTTATCCTGGTAAGTCCTTGGAACTTTTCTTTTTTCGTCCTTTTATCGCTTTGGGATTTATGCTTTTTTACTTTTATCAGCTAGAGCTAAGTTTAATTTTTATTTTATAACTCTTGGCAGTGCAATCAATGAAAATGCTCGAGTTTAAGAAAGAAGCTTCAAATGTTGACCCTATCGAGGCTCACAATGACTTATCTGACTCCGAGAAAATCATCAACCAGGTACTTGTCCAATACCCTCGTGGTTACACCATGGGTCCCTGCTTCTCCTCTCTCCTATAATCTCTCCTTGAGTTCATATATGGGGATTCTTGTCCACCTAGGTTTAAGAACATTAACCTAGTAGCTTTTTGGAATAGGTTGTAGAATTCAGTGAACAAAAGAGAATGTAAGCCTTTTTTATTTCATGTATTTTAATGAAGAAGATTACAACTCCTTTTATACTAAAAGTTAGCTTCTGTTAGAAGTAATCCTATCTAACTGAATTGAGTACAAGAGAAGCTATCTAAAACTAACTAACTAATATACATAAGAGTTCAATCAACAAGTGTGCACTGTAAGCTATTCAGTTATAGCTGTTTGGATGGCAGTTGTAACTGAATTACAGCTATAAAATACAGCTGTACATGTAACTAACTTTTGTATGAAGTTGTTGCAGTGTTTGTTAACTCTGTTGCAGCTTGTATTTGTGGCAGCAACTGTTGTTGCATCTTGTAACATCAGCAACAGCTTCTTAACTTGATTTGTAGTAGTTCAGCTCTGTTGCATTTGTTGGCAGCAGCTTCAGCTCTGTTGCATTTACTGGCAGCAGCTTCAGCTCTTGTGACAGCAGCTTCTTACTCCAACAGTAGCTTCATACTCCAACAAAATCTTTATTATAAATAGCATTGTCAATTTGTACCATATCCATGGGTACTCACCCCAATAAAAGCGGATAATAACCAAGTTCATTGAGTAATGGATATGGATAAATCTATATCCGAAAATATAATAATGGATGTGGATAGAATATTAATAGTATAGTACTTTAGTCATACTCATACCCATATATATATATATAAAAGGGTTGTTTTTAATTATATACTTAGCTATTTTTAATTTTATTTTATTAAAAAAATCATAAAATGATATAATTTATAAAAAAATATAAAAAAGTTTTAATCATCTCTTATAGATTTTACTATATATCATGAATGACCTTATTTATATTGTGTTATTTCAGGCGAATCTATTTTTAATAATTTTTTATTTTAAGTTATATATGTTTATAAGTTAATAATTGTATACCTAATATTAGTTATTGAATATTCTGATAAATTTTGATATGTTCAATTTTTTAGTATTTTATTTCTATTTTTAATATATTTTATAATCA